>MU621230.1:0-44054 GCA_025399215.1 Globomyces pollinis-pini | reverse complement strand
TTTATCAAAGATCCCAACACCTTTACCATCAACATTATAGGCACCTTCAATCTGATATGCTGAGGTACCAAGACCCCAAGCAATGTTCATTTTTTGGTTCTGCGCTGATACTGAAAGAAATGATAGAATTGAAATAAATAACATTCGACTGATCATGATGAATTGGTCAAATTCGTTCCATTACATTTGAACGGCCTTTGGTCTCAATTTAATCCTAGTGGCGTGATTGGATTTTGACAACTGTGAACTGTCACAAAAGATCGCGATGAAGGGTAATGGTAGATCGTAAGATATAGAATTTCGACGTTGCATTTTATTACATTGATTGTGCCCGCTGTTAGATGACTTCATAAGTTATCGATGGATGGTAATTATGTGGTGGAAGATGAGGTTTGTAAAAGTATATTTCTTCGTTAGTATGATAAATAATTCAAATTCACCAGTTGTGCGATATGGTAGATTTTATTTATTCAGGCAGAAGGAGTGGCATGATACTTTTGGTTCTGCCGTTGTTATGGTTTGGCATGGCTGTGCGATACACTAACACCAGATAGACTCTGCTTGTTCACCAAGACCATCTTGAGCATTCTGTTGTCACCCTAATCATATACCAATGCTCATTAATACCAATGTACATATAAAACACGGAAACTTGTAAGAGCACAAAGTAGGATTTTTGAAATAAAACCTAAGGGTTCTGTATTATTTTGATTATTCATGCTGAAAACCGAAGTAAAATTCTAAATTTGAGATAAAATCAAAGTAGTGTTGAAACTTAGTACTTGAACATTTACAATATGTTGGACAGAGAGCCCATTTACAATCAAGGATTTTATTTACATCATAAGATAAGCCAAAGAAGCGGAAAAGATAAAACCAATTGTGGATGGTAAAGTGATCCACTCAGCATTTTTGGTCGGTTTTCCATTCTCCACTTTAAACGGTGTTTTTGCGTTATCAGCAAAATACTTTTGGAGAAACCTCGCACTATTCTTGATGTATCGAGTCATCTTGGGTGTTGACCGATCTACTCCAATAACTCCAAAATGTTCATCGTAGCTGACCCATTCAAAGTTGTCCAATAAGGCCCATCCTAAAAACATGGATACAGGTAGTTTGTCTTCACGTACAGCTTTAGCGAAGTTCTCAGTAATGCCTTCAAAGAAGCTTTGGCGGAACTTGTCATCTACAGCTTGTGCAATAGTCATGTTGGGTTCATTAGGAACAGACGTACCACATTCTGCAACCACAATCTCCATCTTAAAAGTCTTGTTGATCCAGTTCAGTAATCCTCTAATACCAACTGGATAAACCGTCTGCCATGAAGTTCCCGATACAGGTCCCAGAACTACTCCATCACGTACCTGAGTTCCATCAAAGTCGCCTTCAAGTCCACGACCTGGCGCATTGAATATATATGAAGCTGAATAGTAGTTTACTGCAACATAATCTAGAGTTCCTTTGAGCATTTTCTTCTCATCTTCGGTGTAGGTCGGGAAATACTTTCCAATCACTGCGTCTTTCTTCATCATTTCAGGATAATCACCATCTACCAATGGTCCCCAATTCCATTTTGTTTGATGAGTGAGAAATCGATCTTGAGCATCTAAATCGGCCTGAGAGTTGGTCAATGGTTCACCCCAAGCAACAATCAATGGCATCCCAAATTTGAATTTCTTGTTTGCATAGTTCTTTCGTGCATGTTGAACCACTGAAGCATGTGCTAGGTTCTTATGGTGACTACATTCAGTTATCTAATTCACTTACACACAAACGTATCTGGCAGATTCAGTCAAATTCAATGCTGGAGGCCATTTGTGTTGTGCGTACGCAAATCCGCTAATATCAGTCATCCATGCACTTACCATTGAGCAGAAGGTTCATTGAGTGTCAAAAAGTATTGTACACGATCACCAAAATTCTTGAACAAAACGTCAGCATAGTCAGTAAAGTCTTGTACGATATCTTTACTCATCCAACTCTGATACCGATCGTGACAGGCTTGAGGAAGATCCCAGTGGTACATCGTCAATACTGGTACTGCACCATTCTTGATGATTTCATCAATCATATCCGAGTAGAATTTCACACCAGCTTGGTTAACTTTTCCAGTACAATCTGGTAGGATTCTTGGCCAAGATACAGAGAAACGATACGCAGTTGCACCTAACTCTCCCAAATATCCAATATCCTCCTTCATGTGGTTATAATGGTCTACTGCGATATTTCCATTTGGTCTGGATGCACGGGAAGGATCATTAAACCATTTATCAAAGATCCCAACACCTTTACCATCAACATTATAGGCACCTTCAATCTGATATGCTGAGGTACCAAGACCCCAAGCAATGTTCATTTTTTCTTGAGCCATTGCTCCTTGCCATAGGAACGCCGATAATGCTACCAAAGATAGTGACATGATTGGAAAGATGTAAATAGATTTTTTGATATTTAACAATTTGTGAGGTGACGTGTCTCTGACAATGAAGTCATCAAGTTCAATCGATACTTAGATGAGAATCATTCTCGGGGAATGATATATAATATAAGATTACAGCTTTGCTAGTCTGGATTATCAAAGGGTACTGCGATTCATTGATTTATTTTCACATAGTTACAACCATTGTTTTGAACTTATATCTTACAATTTTACATACGTATATATTTAATGAATTTAATTTAATCTTAACCAAATGGTTGGAATGTTCAGGGTGAACGCCTTGTTTTTCAACAGGTGTGACAAGCGGTGTTTTTCAAGATGAATCGGGAACATGCACAAACAAAGAAAGTCTTTTAGTATAATACATAGCCTACATGGTTATTAGAAAACGCACTGGTATATAATAATGTATTATGGTAAATTATTGATTTTGAAGTCATCAGTTTGACCTGACCAATTTTAATATCATACGATCCGTATTTTATCCATGAAGCCCATCATCAATATGAAGTATTAACAAAGTAAGAATCAGTAGCGTGAATGGCATTTCTTCCACACGGGATGCAAATCAATACGGTTTCCAGCTTTGAATGATTCACACAGCTCATCCGAGATTAAAATCCGTCCTAATCCAGTTTTTCCCTGCCAGATTGAAGTTGTAATTGGGAATGAAACGTGTGATTTATCGAATCATTCATGTTCCACAGTTTCAAGTTCAAAGAAAAAGAGTATAAATCCCCAATATGAAAGCGGTTGAGATATACTAGAATATGATTTTCAATACTGTATTACTGCTCGGAATTGCTTTCGCGAAAGACCCAAATTACGAAGGCAGCTGTGTCACTGGTACAGCAGTCCATTGTTTCTAATAGTTGTAGGTCGAATTGACTTTAAAGACACTTCAAGAATATTTGGATTGGACGCAGTAAAGTCTGTAGACACCATGAAACATATCGAAGCTATTGACAATACTCGTTACGATTTTACCATCGACTATGCTGTCAAACAAGCAAGTGTGAAGAATGGAGTTGCCACCTTGTCCTTACCAAAACCAGGTCCAAATGGTGAAATTCAAGGAACTAGAATGTCATCTACCAGATTGTTGAAATATGGTAAAGTTACTATGCAAATGAGAGCTTCTACCATTCCTGGAATTGTTAGCACGTTCATTCTTATGGGAGGAAAATTACCTGATGAATATGATGCCAAGTCTCCTAACCGTAAATTCGGGGATGAAATCGATTTTGAATTCCTTGGACAACATCCAAACATTGCAGAAACCAATGTGTTCTACCGAAATTTCCCAGAATTTGGTGCTAGATTACAGCAATTGAAAGTAGATGATATTTCAAAGACTCATAAATATACTATTGACTGGAAACCAGATGTGATTGACTACGCAGTGGACGATGTCGTTCTTCGTTCATACCGAAGAGATTCTCCATTAGCCAACAGTCCAAATATCAATCCTGGTGATCGTTTCTTCCCAAATAGACCACAAAAGGTACATAAACATGATTTTAACAATTAGATACAATTCGGTTTATGGGCTGATCCTAAAAACTCATGGTCTGGTCCATTAGTGTTTCCACCTGGTGTGAATGAAGCAACTGTCTCTTACGATTTTATTGACATTCAATGTTACAATGACAAAGGAGAACCAGTTGACAAATGGCCAGCTGCTACTCCACCTAGACGTGCAACTGTACCTGGGCAACCTACTTTATCTGTTAATGGTACCATTCCTGAAAAGGCTGGATTTGCTGCTGGAGGCTCTAACGCAACTGGAAACTCCACCGTTTCCGTTTCCACTACTACCGCAGCTAGCGTTCCTGCAACCTTAACTGCCACAATTGGAACCAACACTGTGAAAAGCACTGCTTCATCAATTGCAACCCCAACCAGCACAAGTGGTGATTCAACCTTTACCTTTGGGGTGTCATTTGTTGCTACTATGCTGTTCAGTGCATTTGTTTTTTAGAAGCTTATAAAATATAACAATATTATTGATTCAAAACCAAAAAAAAACAATTTATTTACATTAATTCACATTGTCAGCCATGAAGGCAGCATTGGAGATTGGTTGCCCGTTTCAAAAGTATCGTTGAGATTAATAACAGGGGAACATGCAAGTTGGACATCCCTTGACACGTCTGAAAAAGTATCTTCCATAGGTAACGAACAAACTGGCGAGTGTATCTGATTGGTTATCGTATCTGCAAATAAAAGTGGTGAGTTTGCCTCTGGAACGATATTCGTACTGGTAGATTGAGTAGATGTCTCTGAGATATCTGATAGCCTTCTTGATTTTAAAACTACTTTATCTTCATGTAACTGTATTTGTTCTTGTTCTTTTCGTATTTGCTCAATCATGGACAGTTTATAGTAATATTTTTTAACCTGATCTGGTTCTAGTGCCCAAGACTGACCAGCAATTCTTGATACATCTTGACTCTTGTTTAATTTGTACAGATTCATGATCTTCTGTTTCATTTGCTTTCGGTAAATGAAAAATGCATTCATTGGTTTTTTGACTTTGAGTTTAGGTTTTTGCATGTTGGTATGCTTAATGATGTTTTTCGTGAACTTTTTATTCTGATTGCTGTGTTAACGGCTTTATAGCTCGGGTACCCCTTAGTGACCCTCTATTGTTGTGACTCCGCTGACTGGGAGTTGCTTTGACTCACCCATCAGAAATGGAGGCTTTTTGTACAAAGACGTTTCATCCTTCACCAAGAGAGTCCTAAATTGCAAAAGAAAACTTTCGATTTATTATTTGAAAATAGTAAATATCAATTTAAATGGCACTAGGTCCAGATGGATTGGGAGTATCTACCAATGGTTCCCTATCTGCAACCTCAACAATCTCCAACAAATCATGATCATAGAGTATTAATTGACTATACAAGAATCCATTTAACCCCAATCTTACAATCATGTCTATAACAGCAATCGCTGGAACCAATATTAAGATGTCGATTCTATCCCTGAAAAACCATAAAAATGGATAGATAGATAATGCCACGTAATAAGCTGGCAGAACTCTAAAATATAACATTGATACCTCTCTGTTAGGTGTAGCTTGATATGCCGCGATTCCAAATGAGAGCCAAAAGATGAGAGACAAGGCGAACCACCCTAAACGTTAGATCTACACACTTTACCCCAACGATATGGTGTCCGATTTATAGCTCCTAAAAAAGATGAAACGACAAAAAGCTCTTCAACTCCTATAATGTAAAGGATTCTATCAGTTAATTGTTGAGTTGATTGTACGCATGTAAAGACAAGTTTGATAACGTCAAAATTTGGACTGTAATTAATGGCAAACTGAATGCCCATTCAAGAGGCATGTATGCATAGGTAGAATCCACAGTCGTTGCTAGCCAATAGTAGAACATCGTAGAACTGATTGTTACAAAAGCCCTGCCATTAGGTAGTCACAAACTCTGTACCCTAAACCTGACAATGAGCGAGAATGATCATAACATACCAGGAATGAAAGCTCTTGCCATAGATGCCTGTTTACTAGATATCACAGTCATCACAATAGCATTTAAGGACATAATGACAACCATGACCCATTGGACAATTGTTACAGATAAAACCATACAACAAATGTCACATCAAACACACGTTTTATAAACCGCAACTTATTCCCACCTTCACTCTCACTCTAATCAACGAAAAGAACTCAAAATTCCCATATCAGAATCAGGTGAATGGATGAACGTTGTGACCCACATGAAGGGACAAAATTGTAATTCTCCATTTACCAATATCAAATCGATGACTTTAGAGAAAGAAACTACTGTCCGTACCTCTTCAAGATTACAAAGCAAAAGAGATGAATCTCAACCGAAAGTAGTTAAAAAGACAAAGGCCAAGGCACCAAAGAAGGCCAAAGTAACTGAAGAAAAAGAAGATTCAGAGGAAGACGTAGAAGATGAAGAAAAGCCTGCAAAGTTGAAATTTACAGTTGGTGAGAAGATTACTAGTTTGACATTGTTGAATGAAGAGGAAGAACCTGTGGATCTCTTGGCAGAAGCAGAAACTCATGGTTTAGTTATCTTTTTCTACCCAAGAGCTTCAACCCCAGGTAATGCTACAAATCAATTCATGATATACAGGATGTACTGTTCAAGGATGTCTATTCCGAGACGAATTCTCCAAGTTTGAAGAACATGGGTACAAAGTCTTTGGTTGTTCTGCAGACTCTCCCAAGTCTCAAAAGAACTTTCGAGTAAAGCAAAACTTCAATTATCCGTTATTGTCAGACAAGGAGTTCAAGTTGATTGGTGCGATTGGGGCTAAAGCACCAGGAAACAAGGTGACACGATCTCATATAGTTATTGGTAAAGGAGGAGTTCTCTTGGATACTAAGATCAAGATATCACCTAAAGAATCCGCAGCAGAAGCCTTGTCATTTATTGAATCACTTTAAATAAAGCATCAACTGAATAACGTAAATTAGTGATACAGAATTTTTTCAAGCGCGTTTACTGTTCATAATTGAGAATCTTTTTTTACAAGAGATAGGATAATATACGGCTAATCTCTATGAGCTTCAACTACACGTTACTACACATTGTTCAACAATGATTTACTACCTCATAGTGTTAAATGAGTGATTCTTATTTATCTTGCGCCACTCGTCTTAACTCCACAAAAGAAAAATTCCATCTCCCTCATTCCAAAGTCAACAAGAAATAGCCAATCAACATTTTATGAACTCTGCCTCTAACGCTCCTCAAAATAAACCACCCCCACAACAACAACAACAGTTTAAAATCAAACAGAGAAAAGTATTCTATTACTTTGCATTCATTTTAGAGAGAAGCAGTTACCAAGTATGAGCCAGAACATTTCAGAGATGCCTTGTTTGCCTTGTTGCCTGAAGACCCTGAAGATATCGACTCCTATTGCGTCGTATTGGAATCAAATGAAGCGAAATTGAATTTAAAGCTTTATGCTGAACCTTTTTTGGAGATCTTCATTGTCGGAGGCTTGTTAGGTTCGTCTCGTTCATTGCTAATTTTAAAGCTCCGGGTGGTGTGGTATCTATTAAAGGCCAAAACCCCTTTAGCATTTTTTCTGCAGAAGAATCTGTGGAAGTTATAAAATCTAGGGTAGCCATTTTGGTGTAATTAGGTGTTGTGTTTATATTTTTAGAAAATTGGCCAGGCGATTGAAGTATATTCCCCGCAAATCAGAAGAAACTTTATCACATTTATTGACTTATATCAATAAATTTGGTGAAAATAGTAGAAAGTTGGCCATTGCATCTGCTCTATTAACCACTTCTGGTATCATTAGTATGTCTGTGTTGGAGCAAACTTTGAAAGATCACTTGGTATCCGATGGTAAGGGCTAATTTATTTTATGTTAGGCACCACTTTGGAGTTTGTTACAGTATATTTGCAAACGTATGTGCAAGAGTTGGGTGTAGATCATTTGACCCTTGCTTTGCGTAAAGCAAACTTGGATTGGAGACTAAGTGAATTTTTCCCAACAAAGTCTCGAACTAATACCGACTTTACCAACCATTTTAATACTTCTGGATTGGAAGGGCTAGTTGAATATCACAAGAAACAACAAAAGCTGGCTTTGAAGGGTCAAGTTGCTCTTAGACTAACCGAACTCTTTCAAGAAAATAATGCTTCTGAGGTATGAACATATCGATGCATTTATATTTAGGTTTCTATTTACTTGAAAGAACAAGTATCTGAGCACAAATGGCAAGAAAGTGAAGTGTGTCCAATTTTATGGGATTCTATGATGAATTCTGTTGATTGGTCTTCAAGAGTTGATCAAATTGAACAGAATGTTATCAAGTTGATTTCTTTATGGGGACCAACTTTGGATATGTTCACTTCATCTGCCAAGTCTCAGCTTACTCTTTTGCTTAAAGTTCAAGCATATGTGTATGAAAATTCACGTTTTTTGAAGCATTTTCGAATTATTATTCAATATTTGTAAGAAGAAATCGAAAATAATGTTTTAGATACAAGTATGATGTATTATCTGAAAGTGCCATATTCTATTGGTTTGAAAAAGGAGCTGCACCACAAGGAAAGAACGTTCTTCTCAAGCAAATGGAACCTTTTGTAAATTGGTTACGCGAACAAGAAAGTGATGAAGAAGACGAATAAATAACTATGTTTTTTTAGCAATTTATTAGAATGTGTCATAATGATTTGAGTTAGGGTTACTAGGGCTAGGGTTAGCCGCTTTTGAATTCAAAATTTTCCCTTTCTTATTACCATCACAATGTCTGCACTAGCACCAATCACTGGAAGATTTAAAAGACGAGTTGTTTTCGACCTTGTCGGTTCTGTTACTATTGGAACTGGATTAGCTTACTTGTTCTGGTATTCACATGTTGTCCCAAAGTTTGAAGGTTGGAGAAAATTTGATGCCGAAGTTAAGGCAAAGGCCATCGCTGAAGAAGCTGAATGGATGAAGGAAACTAATTACAAACGTGGTTAATCTTTTCAATAAATGTTATCAAATTCAATCAAGTCTTTTATTCTTCAAAAAGTCTCAAATCTTTGTTAATATTGATATAGCAATAGTTATAAATTCTATTTTTGATATTTCAAACCTAATGTTTGCATTGTGAGAACGATTAACAAATAGTTGATAAATTTTCACCTCGATAAAAATAAGACAACGACAAGATGTACAAAGTGGAAGTTATCTCTGATAGAATTGAACAAGAAGCCATCAATAGACGAAAAAAATTGGATGCAGATAGAAAAGAACGTATTTTTAATCCAAAAGTTCGAATCTTGGGTGTAATAACATTTTAATGCATTAATATCAACTCATAGGTAGATTTAAAAGCTTTAGACCAACAAATTGATATTAAAAATCATATTTCGGATGTGGAACGAAAGAGAAATGAAGCATTAGGTAATATAGTTCACGTCCACGTCTAAATATCGCGTCGACATAAAAAAAATCTATAAATGTCTCAGTGATATCAATGAATCTAGAAACACCATCTCATTATTATATCCAAATTACTAATTTATTTTAGATCATCAAGCAAAACTGAACAATGAAATTTTACAATTGATGGATGAAAAAGTAAAACAAGCACGACGAAATCAATTGAAAGATATGAATGATTTCCGAAAACAAAATCAACAACCGTATCAAAGACGAGATTTTGATTTATACGATCCTGCAGCTTTAAAAAATGATTTCCCAGCTCGAGTTACTGATGAAGATCCCAGAATTGGAGTGAGTTCGTTGCAACGTTTCGAAGGAGAAGATTTAGCTGTTTGGAAACGTGAAGACCATCAAAAAGAACAAATGAGAATCTGGACTGATGAACAATTGTTTGAAAAAGAACAACTGAGACAGCGAGCATTGAATGAAAAAAAGTAATTGATAATTTATTTATTGTTATAAGGCAATATGAATCTTTTCAACGTAACATTAACGATAAAATGGATGCTTTACAAAGAGCGGTAGAAAAGGCGAAAAAGGATCAAGCAAAGTATGATAATGAATACAACCAAGCATTGGTAACAATGAAACATTTTTATTTACACCAATAGACTGAAGAAAAGTATCGCAGAGAAGAAAAACAGAAAGCTTATGAAACAGAATTGAATACTAGAGAAATCATCAATAACGTCAATGGTGTATATTTGACTGAACAACCAGACGTTTTCAATATCGGTGGCGGACACAAGTATTCCTTTATGAATTAATTTTTCATAGAGTCCGCGTTGATTTATTTAAAGGATTCACTCCTGAACAAAAAAGAAATATTTTAGAGATTCAAGAGAAACAACGTATTGAACATCAAGTAAATAAGACTATATTTACTGAATCTATAGCAAGCGTTACAAAAGAAAGAACGTGAAGAGAATGAATGGGCCATTCAAGATATGGCTAACCGCCGTGCAATTGAATTAATGACCCGTGAGAAAGAACGTCGTGCCAAACAATTATCTATCCAAATTCGTAAAGAGAATGAATTGAAAGCTTTGGAAGATAAGAAACGGTATACATTGAGTTTATTGATATTAGTCGCAATTTTATTGATAAGGTCTTGTATACTAATCCTCCACAAGATGCTTACTTTAACCAGTTCAATACTACTAGTCGATAGGGTATTGTATCTTGTTTCTTTTTTCTTTGTTTAAATGATTTAAATACAAATAAACTTTGGTTTATAAATTGTTATTTGGATTTTTCCTGTTTGTTAATTCGGTAATCAGAAAGTAAATTCAGTATTGATGATAGATATATGATATCTTTATTATAATTTAGCGTGGCCAGGAGGATGTAAAATCCACATCAACTGTTTGTACATAAACACTGGTAAAATACTGGTTGAAACAATAACAGATACTTTCCAGATAAATGGAAATGAAGTGATGAATGTTATATCTACTTGTGTAAGATGATGAACATACCGAAATAGTTTGGAAGGTACCACATTGATGTAATATAAAATGAACCGGTAAGAATCAGACTTAGAACCATTGCGATATGCCTTAGATTTAGTTATTACTATTTACCATGTTGAAACCTCCATTGCAACCATAAATAATTCATTAAATATTAAAGAAGTGAAACTGATCGACACAATTCTAATAAATTCATCTTCAAATAGCCAAATTGCAAGTATCATAATTACACCACCTATTTCAATGAGAATAAGCTATCCAACCTTGATAAACGCTGATTAATATCCAGATGAAAAAAGTTTTGTAAGTAAGTGTCCGCCCCTAATATCAATATATTTCGCCTACCTTAGTTAATTCTTTATATAGCTCTGGGTACAATAGCGCTTTGTCATCAGTGATATCCTGATCAAACACAAGTGAGAAAACTGGAAACATGGTATAAATTGTAGTATATCCAACCAAGATAAATCCCTGATATAAACCAATAGGTGCAAAATAAAATAATGCAGAAAACACCGCCTGCATTATTGATATAATAAAGCCACGATGAATGATAAAATGGGCTAACTTGGCTGATCGCTGATATGAGTTACGGCCATGCCATAGTCTACTGGTAAATAATACAATGCTTACAATAATCTGGATAAATGGCTAAATTGTGTCACCGAAAAATCAGCTGCTAATGAAGCCTGCCGTCCTTCTCTACCCTCTATACCAATACCAACATGTGCTGCCTGAATCATGGATACATCATTTCCACCATCCCCAACTGCACAAGTTCGTTTGTTTGTTGAGGAATTTATCAAGGACACTATGTCTGCTTTCTGAGTTGGGGTACATCTAGAACAAACGACAACGGGGAGAGTTAATGCCAAGGAAATAAGCTCCTGACTTGCATGATCCAAGTAAAACTAGAAAATTACACTAAATCACTTTACCTGGAGAGACTCTCCGTCGATCACCAACGCACAATCTCTCATAGTTCTAACTTGATCAAGTTTCTCAAGCGCATTTTCCAAACTTGAAACTACCAATCAATATAAATGGAAAACCTTTGGTTATTTGATAGATCGGTTGATTGCGAGCAACTAGCTTTGAAGACATTGCAATACAAGTGGCAGTCTCAATTTTATCACCCGTTAACATCCAGATGTGCAGTCCCGCATTGCGCAATAGCTCCAGTGTAAATTTCACGTTATCCTGACTAATTTAATGATATTTGCAAAAACCTGAAGTTTATCTTCTACCCCTGTTAGTCCAAGTAACTCTAAATCATTCTCTAAATAAGTTTTAACCACTTGCTGTATAGCTTCCGATCTATCATGTAGAATCAACTTTGCTTGGTGATACTGCCGATTAAATTCGTCATAATGCTCCTTCGATAAATGTTTCTTTCCAATAACTAATGTCCTTAATCCTTCTCTGGCCATATTGCTACATTCCTCCTCCAACCAGTCGTTATAACAAACGATTTGTGACATTATTGAATCAGCACCTTTTTGGTAAAACGTAATTTCGTTAGTGAGAACGTCTCTAACTATAATACCCATTCGTTTAGATTCCGATGTGAATGGAAATGTCTCTAGAATTTCATACTCCAGAGTATTAGCGAGACACCGAATCCGAATAGTGTTTATATCGCGATAAATTAACTGCAATCCTACCGATTCTGTCCATTGAACAATTGCCACTTCATCCGGTGATGCTGCTTGGTAAAATACATTTCCATGATCATCTGTTGTTGGAGTTACATTATGACAAAGAGCTAACGCACAAAGAACATCCTTCACTTTCATGCTCATGCCCTGTTGTCGTTTGAAGGCAAAATTTGCATCAGAAACCTTTTCCTTGAATGCCTCCTTTAGCTGCATGGAAACTTCTTCCATAGATTCAGAATCAAATGAGACAGTCCCCATATGAATTTTTCGCATCTCCATTTCTTTCATGTCAACAACAATTCAATTACCATTTTTTGTTAGAGTCCCAGTTTTGTCAGAGAGCAAGTAGTCTATCCTTCCCAACCCTTCTGGTATAGTGGAAGTTCGCACTATTGTGCCCTTTATTTCCGAATCGTTCATCATTTGGTATGAATACATGGTTTTACTCATATCCAGATTAACGCGAAGACTAATAATCAATAATTAATATAATGTACCTTATTGGAATTATATATGAAAATAATATCAAAAATCGGAGGGTATAAACGTACCACAGACCCTTAAACCCATCTAATCCCACCATTATCAATGATAGTATCAAGGTCACAAGAGCTAAAACCTTTGATAACTGGTTAATTTCCAAGTCAACCAATCCAATTTTGGTAGCAGCGGAGCTAAAATTAAATAAAAAACAATAATACCTAGTATTTAGAACTGCTTTTGTATCCTTTCCAGTATATGTGACCAAACCAAGTACAGTATCTGATGCAATCACGGTATTCATCCATATCATATTATCGGTTGTTAATGGATCAACATGATTCTATTTGTTACTTCAGAATTTATTACGTTCTTCGTTTTCCAAGTTATGTTTCCCACAAATGAATGGATATCTTTGTGAGGGGGTTCCGCTTCCTGTAAGATTAAATAAATAACACACCATAAACCGAAGTGTCTTCATCTAGTAAGGACTCATTTGCAACACTTTTTTGACTGGTGTTGACTGCAATTCTTTACAAATTAACGCGATTTCATTTTACCTTAACTTCCAATCCGTCTCTCCATCTAATTGATCGGTTCGAATAAAACATGTTCCAGTATTCTCTACTGTACGTAATAAAATACAATCAGCAGGAACTGTGTCATTTTTATGAATAAACACCAGATCTCCCACCTTCAGATCTGAGCTAGGTACTTTCTTCACTCCGCCTTCACTTAGACGATCATATAGTTTAGAATTTGCTTCCTTGTTGTTAATTGAAATACTGAACATACTTTATCCCTACAATAACGAATGTAATCGTCGTAGCCTTCTTTAAACATGGTAACTGATAATACAAAAAGAAGTGGGCCGAAGTAAGTGAACATGTATCCTGCCGTTAAGTACATATGTTTTACCAATCTGTAGTACTTTAATCAATTGAGACAAGGCCACCAACAGGAAATACATGTTAAAGAAGAATTTGAACTTGAAATCAATATAAATGATGTACCTGATGATACAATACAACGGGTATAAATGACAGGAAGTTGTATTTCTGATTCTGAATGACATTTGGTGCAAACGAACAATCTATTGTTCAGTGCAACGCTCTTACCAGGATGCCCTAGTTTAAAAGTCCTGCTTCTCAAGGGATTCTTTGATAAATCTTTGATAGAATCGAATGAAGGTCTTATAGAATCCACAGAATGAGAAGGTGATTCCTGGTGATGAATATCCTGCAATGGAATATCTGCTGTACTACCAGTTGAAGTCTCTCTTATCCTTGAGTATGATTTTTTGGTGATAGAAGAATACATTGATTGATTCAACTGAAAAAACTATTCATGACATGAGAATTTAGTAACTGACAGCACAATTTGTTAGTTGTTTCTAACTTTAAGGTAATTAATTATGACTGCTTTATGGTTGGAAATAGTAGTTTTTTGAATACTATTATTTGTGAATTCACCAGCACGTAATTAAAAACAAATACAACAATTTCAATATGCTGGCATGAATCTAAGATTTCTCATTCAATTGTCTCTTTATGATTCTCCAATGGAACGAAATGTTGTCCAAACCAATCCTTTTTACAAAATTTTCCTTCAATAATCATGACCAAAATCAATGTTGAAAAGGAGAGCGGAATTTCTGGATTTTACCAACAAACTTCAATCAATTCCTTAAAGGAACAGCAGGACAAGCTATACAAAACACTATCCACTCTTTTGGTTTTTTGCATAGATAGGTCTCATGTATAGGGTTCGAAATTGGCAATCACCTTAAACGATGGGAAGGAATACACTGGAGTCTATGGAGCTGTTAATCCTGTGGATCTTTCTGTGCAAGTCTTACAAGCCAGAGATAATAAAGGAGAAATCATTCCAGATTTGGTTTGCAATGGAGACAATATTGTCGCCATGAAGTTCAATTATAAACCTGTCGCTTTATGTAATTTATTGGATTATTCAATTTCTAGCCGGATTTCACACGGATACTGCAATTTCTCGAGCAGGTCCAATCAAAGAGCGTGTGTTTGAAAAATGGAACCCTTCAGATGATGTTCCATTAGATATGAATCTGGATGGTTTGTGTATCAGTAACTAACATACAACAGAAAGTGCAGGACCTTGGGATCAATTTTCTGTCAACGAAAAGTAAACAACATTATATTCATTTTAGAAAATTCGGCGTTAAAACAGATTTTGATCCAGATATGTACACTACTATTTTGGATAAATCAGCACCAGATTTTCGAAAGAAAGAAGCTGAAGCAAACCGTCTTGCTCGTGAGATAGAGAGAGTATATTTTAAAAAGCTTATGTCTAGGGATTAACTACCAATGCCCATATATTGGAGGAACGTGGTCATAAAGCTCATGATAACAATATGAATGAAGAAGATAGGTTGGTTTTTCTGTGATATTAATGTTTAGGTATGTGTAGTTCAGTCTTAACATTCAAAGATACTCGTCTGTCATCAGAGGGGAAGAAAAGTAAGCTGATTACTTTGTGTACTGAATACCTAGACCTGTTCGTAAACCGGAACCAAATAATCGACCAACATCTTTTGCTGGAACATTAAACTATAAGGAAATAACAACACTGAAAGCTACTGAAAAGAAACCTATTATTGGGAAAGTTGTACCCTTGATAAAACCATCGGACTTGTCAAAGGAAAAGGTTGGACCGCCCGTAAACTACCAAGGTCGTGGCCAAAAGATCTCTACACCGATTGAATCTCCTGGAGGAAGAATTGATATTCTGCAACAAATTTCAAAGTCTCCCAAAGTGGCGACTCTCCCAACCCAATTGCCTGAGGTATGCATAATAATTTAATTTGTAGAATTACACTAATTTGGAAATTACCAATGGTAATGTGCTTTTAATTAACGAAAGAATTTAAAAACTTTCATACTACAGAGAAGAATAAGCGTCAAAATTCAAGGAAAGCTGACTTGGAGAAATTCAAAAGCTTTAGTGTGGAAATTGAACAGAAAATCCCAAAGACTAGTATCAAAGTGGCAGATAAAGCTGCCACTTCAACTTCGCCAGTAAACGCTACCTCACCGGCCTTAACTGCAGCTGATAAAGCAACCAACGCAAAATTGGTTAATAAACCACAAGAGACAATTCCAAACCAGCCATCACAACCAACCAAATTAAAGGAAAAGGCTGTTGAAAATATTGCACCAACTCAGTTACCTTCAAAGTTAGTTCCCAAAACCACCACAGCTGGACCAGTCGCTACCCCATCAAAGACAAAGCCTAAAACGGGCAGCGTTCCTGATACGGGTTCCAACAGTAGTGGAGTTTCATCTAGTGCTAAAATTATACCCGACCAAGCAAAGAAGACTGTCGACACGACACAAAAAGAACCTAGTGAATCAAATGACAGCCATTCTCAGACAGCAGTTTCTGATTCGACTACAACTAGTGCCAAGCCCAAAAAAGATTTTAAATTATCCGTGACAGCAGCAGAATTCACTCCAGCAAGTAGCCAAGCTTACATGAAACGGCCAAAAGATGGATATAAGAAAATGCAATATAACAAAGGGCATAATCAATGTATGTGGTATCTTTTTAACATTAGATTATGGCTATGATCCTCATGGATATCCATATCCTCCACCAATGGATCCATCAATGGCTTATTACCCGCCACCATATAATCCACAGTATCCCAATGGAAACGCAGGTTATAGACCAATGCAACCAAACGGCTATCCTGTTATGATGCCAATGCAGCCTGGTCCTTATCAAGTAATAATAGTTTTGGGTTTAATAATAGTACAATTCTTACCAACAACCTGGAATGTATCCCATGATGCCGCAACAACCTATGTACCCACCACAAGGAGGTATTTGACATTATTTTTCATTTTTAGGTATGATGCCGTTTAACCCTCCCCACCATCCTCAAGCTTGGTATCCTGAAGGACAACAACCACCGATGCCAGAAGATGGCACTGGTGAACTAGAGGCTGGCCATACACAAGGATTACATCAGGATGGCCAATACCAGGACGAAGGATATGAGCAATCTCCTGAACTGCAAAATGAATAAATGAAAAAGTACTAGCACAAAACAAATAGCTAAAAGAATGATTTAAATATATTTTGCTTTAATATGTGACTAATTGGATGTAGTTTTACTATTTGTTGTGTCAATCGATGACCCAAACTTAACTTTTAGCAACTCGTATTTCTTTCGATCCTATAAAATAATTATCAAATCTGTTAAAGTTACTTTTTTGTTTACTGATTGCCCGACTTTTGTAAATGCAGAGCTGAAATGTTTCTGAGTTACCAGTAATTGGCTGGTATCTTCATTTGGTTTTCCATTATAAAATCGCTCCCTCACTGATGATACAGAAGCTTCTCTCACCAGTGATGCTAAATCAGCACCACTCATTCCATCTGCCTTTTCATGATTGGCAATTATGTTTAAATCGACACCAGCAGCTAATGGAGTCTTTCTAGTTAAAGTTTTTAAAATCAAATATCGTTCTTCAGCAGTAGGCAAATCAACATATAAAGCTTTATCCAACCGTCCCGGTCTCAGCATTGCAGCATCAATCATATCTGGGCGATTTGTAGCCGCAATTACAAACACTTGCTTTCGACCAGACATTCCATCCATTTCTGTTAACAAAGTGTTCACCAATCTCGATGAAGACTGGGACTAAATATCAGTGGATTAGAAGTTCACCTCAGCTTCATTGGATCTCGAAGGACAGATTGCATCCAGTTCATCAAAAAAGATCACACAAGGAGATGAAGCTTGTGCTCTTGAGAAAACCATTCGAATAGCTCTTTCACTTTCCCCAACATACTATCTATTAGATTGTTAAAGTTACCTTGTTCAGAAGTTCTGGCCCTTTTACAGACAAGAAATTGCAATGACTTTCATTGGCAACTGCTTTTGCCAATAACGTTTTTCCACAACCTGATATCAGTCACAATTCTCCAGTACCTGGTGGACCATAGAGCAACACACCCATCGAAGATGTAATTCCAACAGACTTGAAAATTTCGGGATGCTTTATTGGCTCTACAACTGCCATTCTTAATTCATCGCGCACAGTAAGCAATGCACCAATGTCATCCCACGTTACTCCTGGTACTGTAGCAAATCCTTCTCTCTTGGAAGAAGGCTGTACTTTCTGAACAGCTTCTACAAAATCATCATATACTATACAAAGTGTTCGTAATTGATCTTCTGTTAATGCTTGTGGAGTTTTTTCTAAAATCGATGAGAAAGAAATTTCTCCATCCCCCATATTCAATTTTGCAACTGAATCAACCATCATCTCTTGGTCATTGGAGGTTATATCATGATCAGAGTTGTGAATTTGGCTAAAGATTCGTTTCACTGCGATCATTCCTGCTTCCCCTGTCAATGCATTTAAGTCAGCACCGACAAAACCTGGTGTCAGTTTTGCCAGACTCGAAAATTTGACATGGCCGTCAATTTTTAATCTACTACACATTTTTTCTAAAATTCTAGCTCTAGCTGCTTCATCTGGGACACCAAGAGCAATCTCTCTATCAAATCTACCAGCACGTCTTAAAGCGGAATCTAGTGAGTCCGGTCTGTTAGTAGCACCGATTATGATAACCGGTTTAAAATTTGTTTTTTCTAGTGACATATCTAAATCGTTATCATCAGAAAATCACATACCATCCATGCAAGTCAGTAACTGTGCAACAATTCGCCTTTCCATTTCCCTTTGTGCAGTTTCTCTTTTTGGAGTAATGGCGTCAATTTCGTCAATGAAAAGGATACATGGTGCTAACTCTTTTGCTTCATCAAAAACTTCTCTAATCTTCTTTTCAGATTCTCCGGACATTCCAGAAACAATAACAGGCGCTGCAATAGATATAAATGGAACACCTGCTTCCTAAAAGTTCAGCAATCAAATGTTTAAACCCCAGCAATAGCATTGGCCAATAAAGTTTTTCCACAACCAGGAGGACCATGAAGTAAAATCCCTCTTGGGGGATCTATTCCTAAGTGCTGGAATATTTCTGGATGTTGCAGTGGCATGCCGATTAATTGCAATAGCTCTTGTGAAATATCCTCTACTCCACCAACGTCAGCCAACCGTGTCGTTGGTGTTGGCCATTTTGCATCCGCTGAAATTGATAAACATTCAAATGATTACTTGATATTTTAGACTTCTTTTGATCCTGTCGTATTGGTACCTTTTTTCGTTTCTTCACTGGAGATTCCGTACTTGCCTGATTGTCTTTGCCATTTGTGTAAAGGCCCAATAAAGAGTTATTCATTGAATTGGATTCCTGTCATTAAAGACCAAATGCGTTACTGGGACTTGCATATAATTTACATTATCTTCGAGTTCATTTGCTGAGTCACTTTGTGACTCGTTCCCTTGTTGTTCAACCTTTTCTAATTTTTGTAAGGTTATAATTGCTAATGATAATGAGAGGCACAAAATATACCCGCTTCGCAAGCTTTTTGAAGATTCCAGTACTGTTTTCTCTTCAGTGACATATCACAACTTTGAGCATGTTTAATGATGAGATCCACATCCCATTTCAGAGTGTTATAATCCGAGTTACTTATATCCAGACTTTTATGATAATCACTGGCATATTTCAGAAATTGCTTATCCAATGATCCAAGTTTCTTCATATTGAATTAAAAAAAAAATTATGAAATTTTTGGTGAATAGTTTATTTCTTCAATGACATTCAATAATCTTTCTCTCGAATGTATGCGAATTTAATAGCAGGTTTCTATCCTATTTTGATTGGCTAAAGAAATCGGAAATTAAATTGGAATCACTTTACTTTGTTCTTTGATGTCAATAATTGATTCAAAGTCTCTACCTACTTTACCTGAAAAGTTAACTGGAGTCAAAAAAGGTGTAGACCAATGCAATTCCAGGCATGTAAATAATTATAAAAACGCGAGACAATCTAAATATCATTCCAAATGCAATGGACTTCGTAAGACTTTAATCACACAAATTAATATCTATAGATGATAATGTAAAGGCCCCATCCCAATTGGACAAGAAATATCGAGACAAATTAAGCGAAATTAAACGATTAATGCTTCATCTGAAAATGCAAAATACACCATTAGAAGTAACATACTATCATCGAAAGTCCCAATCAAATGATCCAAATTCGAAAATTCCCAAACCATTATTCTGGAGGCCAGTTTCACCATATCGACCAACTGTTTCTGGTGAAAAAAGAACTCACACAAGATCACGTACTCCTTCAACAGTTAAAAAGGGAGATGATGAGGTGAGTGCATTTATCCCTAGTTTAATACCGCTTATTACACCTCTCTCCCCTGAACCACTTTCTTGCGGAGAGCCATACCGTGCCAAATTCAATCATGAATATGATCTTGCGTATGAAGAATTGTTAAAGAAGCTTCCAAGGAAAATCCATCAAAAAATAAGGGAAACGATGCGTAAAAATTAACAAGGTGTTTTTGTAATAAACATTAGAAGTAATATATTAAGTTAATCGCTTCTCATTCACAGTGGGAAAGCGAGCCTTTAATGGTGAGGCCGCTGTTGACTTGAGTGGTGAAATGTAGCTCTGAAGTCGTCCAGCTGCCGGTGTAGATGAATTATTTGAAATGTTCAGTGATTGATCCCGTGTTTCTAATTCTTTTCTATAGTACGAGAGTCCTGCAAGCCATCGTAAACGATCTTCAGATCCTTCAGCCATAAAGTACTAAAGAGTTAATGTATAATAATTTACAATTGGTTGAATATCTCGTAAAATCGCTTGATTCTGACAAGATATATCAAGATTAGTTTTACAATTTTTGTGGCAAATGAGTTTACATGCTAATTTGTTATTCAAACTTTTGATTTACATGCACATTCATAGCCTATATTTTTCGTGTCCCATAATGATTCATTGCAAAGTCCACAATCAACATGCTTGAAATACTGCCTTTGACTAAATATGTGTCCCTTTGAATCGGATGCAATAACGCTCTGTTTTGACTTTATTAACATTTCTTGGATTTTCGCGGAATTTTTCTAATGTTAGCATAGCAATACTCATACTGAATCAAGAATTTCTATATTTTCTAAAAGTCAGTAGAACAGAAATTTTACCTTTTAATTTAGCAATCAATCGATCAGATGTTAGTATTTCCATTTCGATATTCTTGGCTTGGTCATTGCTGTGCTTCTTTTTCTTTTGTGGGGCGGCCAACTTTCCAAGTGCTTCTCTTTTCATCAACTCATCATCCAACTGAGCCTTAAAATCTTTTCTAAATGTCTCCATATCAGTTTCGCTGTCCTCCCATGGATGATTGCTTGACGAAGATGATCCCGCTTCCAGTTTTTCAAGTTCTGCTTTTAATGAGCGTAACCTTTTGCTAGAGGCATCTATTTGGTTGATCACTGTCATTTTCTGTGCATCTGCTAAGACACTCAACATTTTGTTTGCCGCCATTTGCATTTTCTCTTCTACTGCAATTCCAGATTTCAAATGTTCGATACGCTCTTTATCTGCAACAGACTATGTGTCAAAAAAATGAAGCTATTTACTGAAGAATTAGCGGCCTGTATTTTGAAGATCAAGTCAATATCGTTGGCGCTGGCATGAATCAATTCATTTTGTGACACTGTTCGAGCTACAAATATTTCACAACTACTGTAAGAATGATACTTGATTACCTGATATCGCAAACCATAGTACCAGTTGAATGCTCACGATATTCTTCTTCAGTTTCGTAAGTAAAGAGTTTATCATTAAAGAAAGCCATAAATAATCTTTTCCAACCCTTCTTTACTTTACCGCCTTTGGGTACCTTGATCCATCCAGCTAGTGGCTCGGAAGGATTGTACATTTCCACAACTACTGTTAAACCAATAAAATAAATTACTAGCCATTGATGGAGATCTTCCAATAGGATTTCCTGTACTACCTAGTGAAAGCGCACTTTGTTGACTCGCAGCTCGTTTATGATTATTATCATCACCTCCTTCATGGTTATCCAAAAGATTTTCTTTAGAACGGAAAAACATTCCACTTAATCTGAATCTACTATTCGAAATTGATTTTTCCTTGTCCTTCTCTAGAGGTCTCATTTCACGGCGTATGCTATTTTCACGGGTAGATATAGAGCCTGCATTACTATTTCCTTCAACCTTATTGCGGAGCACTTCATTCTCAACTTCTAAATCTTGCAACCTGTCAGATGATAGATTTTTCGTTTTCGTTAACTCATATAATAATTCTGATATCTTTTGATTTGCCACTGCAAGTTGATCTTCATATGCACTGATTGATTGGTTCACTTCATTTCTAATTTCTTCGATGTCTTTTTGCAGCTTTACTTTTTCATCTTGCGCTTCTTGTAAGGCTTCGGTCTGTGTTGCATAATTCATTGTAAGAATGCGATTGTTCGTTTCCATTGACAAAAGATCGTCTTTCAGTTCTTTTATTTCTTTTTGAGTATCTTCGGATGATGATTGTTTTTGTGCAGCCAATTTTTTTGATAGAACAAGGACTTGTGCCTCTAAATTGACATTATGTTCTTCATTTCTAGTTCTAATTTTGTGCTCCGTTGTGAGCGATTGCTCCAATTCTTTACATTTATTCTGTAAACCGTCTGCTCTTTGGGATTCGGCTTTATGTTTAAGAGTCATTTGATCCAATTCATTCGTTATTGATTGAATTACCAATTTCTGTTGATCGATACTATGTTCTAACTCTCTGTTAGAAACCTCCAATGTTTCACTGCGTTGTTTCACCTGACTTAAGGTTGAATTCAATAGTGATAAATCAGTCAGCAAGGAATTGCGTTCAACTTGTAATTTTTCCATATTCCCAGTAAGTTCGGAAATTTTATCATCTGATTGTTGAACTTTCTTGCTATAATCATCTTTAATGGCTTCAAAAGATTCTATCTGCTTCTTCAAACTTAACCGTTCCAAATCTAACAACGCGATTGACTTATTTGCTGCTTGTAATTCATTTGATTTGAGTTTATGTGCTTGAATTTGTGATTCGAGTTGTTGTTTTATACTTTCCAATTCACCAGAATTCTGATCCTTTTGAGAATTATGTATATTGGACAACTCTGCTGTTATTCTTTGAATTTCAGTTTCCAAATCATCGATTCTTGATTGAAGGGATTGTTTTTCCATGTTCAACACCACCACTTGTCGTTCAAAGGATTCAATTTTATCATTTTGACTTTCAATAACTTTGCCCTTGTTCAATAATTGATCATCTTTAGCTTTTAAATTCTGTACAATTGATTCTTTTTCTGTAGTAAGCATTTGATGTTTCATTTGCAAATCCGAAATTTCATGGTTTTTCTCCAACAGCGCGTGTACATTGGCATTTTCTTTTTGAAGCAAAACCTCCTTTTCAAGCAAGTTAGACTTGATTGTATCAGATAACTCATTAATTTTCAAATCTAATGCACTTTTTATCTTTGTCAATTCCAAAATGTTTTGTTTGCCTTTTTCAGATTCTTCTGTTTGAATCTTCAAGTCTTGTAATGCCTGAGAAACTTGCCCTTCTAATTTCACTTTTTCTTCCAATAAAGCGGTCAGTTCTTGTTGATTGTTTGAATTGTCTTTAATTTTTCTTTGCAAATAAGATACTTTGTCTTCAAGCTCATGCTTTTCAGTTTCTTGATCTTGTAAAGATTTTTTGATTGATCGGTTTTCTTCAGTCAATTTGGTTTGTTCCTTGGTAACTGACATTAATTGTGTCTCCAATGTGATTGCTTTTTCTTTTTCAGTTACCAAATTTTGTTTAATTAGTTTAATCTCATTTTCATAAGTAGCCACCTTGGACTCTAAACCTTTATCTGCCAATAACGCTGTTGATCCATTCATTGACGTCTGAGAATTGTGTTGGGCTACAGTTCTTGAAAGTGCCGGAGCTGCTCCAGCTGTAGTTCCAGGGTACTGAATAAAGGCAGTAGAGTTATACATATAGTTATAACCAACAAATGCCAAGCTAATACCCGTAAATTCTTTTGTTTTTGTCAATGCCTTTTTGACAAATTTTTTCGCTTCTGTATCTTCATCTTCAAAATATCTTGTGTCTTCGGGGCCACTAAGTTGTGGAACAAATGGTGCTTTAGCTAATGATAATAAGTACAATGTGAATTATTACCATTTCTGATGTTTTCCCAGTCAATTCCTTTGAACCATGGATGATTTTTAATTTCCTGAACTCCTGATTTACCAAGCCGGACTGACTGGTCACAAATCAATCTATTTCGTGAATAAAGTGAATTGATTACTTTGAAATTAAATCTTTACAATCTTCAGAGAGTTCTACATCTTCAGGGAAAGCAAAATGCTTCTTTTTAATAGTTAGAAATTCTCTTTAATTACTTTATGATTCATGATTTTTCCATAAGTTCCAACTAAAGACTCGGAATAAAAAGGTACTTCGTCACACAACAGTTCGTATAAGATAATACCTAAATATTATAAATCTCCTTATTTCAAATACCGATGGACCACCAATCAACTTCAATTCCATAATCAGCTTCTCCTTCGTTAGCCTTTAAAATCTCGGGTGAAATGTAGTCTATATATAATTAGATAGTTATGGATACCAGGTGTTCCAACTGTTTCGTGCGAGTTGACCTATGATAAGAGGAAAGTATTTTACTCTAGCAGTTTCAGATACACGAACACAAGACCCAAAATCAGCCAATTTAATATGACCATTCGAGTCTACCAGATAATTTTCAGGTTTAATGTCACTATAAAATAAGAAATGCTGTTTCAAACCGATGAATATAACTGTGAGAATGTAATTCAGCAACCGATAGAATCATTTCCATTATATAAAATCTTGCTTCATCTTCTTTCATTATATCTTCACGGTTGTTGAGCAATGCTCTCATGCTTCCTCCAGATACGTACTCCATCAATAAATATAAGTTATCCTCATCCTGAAATGCAGCGTATAAGGTGGTAATCCAATCCGACTTTTGAGCAAATACCAATGCATTTCGTTCCTCCATAAAAAATGCAGCCTAAACATATCAGAACAATTTTTATCAAATTACTTCCTGTCGAGTTAACAAATCTTGCTTTTTTAAGATTTTTAACGCATAGACTTGTTTTGTCTTTTTACTACGGACTAGACAAACTCTACCAACAGCACCCGTTGCTAGAGTTTTAATGGTTTCGAAATCTTTTGTATTAAGTCTCATGGACTGGACTTTTGTAAATGTTGGATTATCTAAACAAATATTTAATAACCTAAAGAATACATCTAGATAAAAATCCTGTAATTTGTTCATTTTGATTTGTTGCTGCTTTGCAATCAGCATATACTGCAACAAAAGTATCGAGAAGCGTTTCGAGTGAGAGTGCAGGTATATTGTGCTCTGTGGAAACTAAATCCGACAAACTCTGTAATCTGTCTTTCACTATTGATGCAAATTGGTCGGCATCTTTCTCCATGTTGAAGATTTTGATACGTTCAGATGGTTTGTTTGTTCAAACTGTCAAGAATAATTTTCGCGTTTTTATAACCAGATCCACACACATATTAAACAAAAACAAATCTTCTACCATGAAGGTGAACAATCTTAAGAATGTACTCACAAAATCTCATATTTATGATTCTAATTCCAAACAATATTCAATACAAGATAAGTATATTGAAAGATGGCCCAAATCACATTGGACTGAAACACCAATAAGATGACTGATGATCATTACCAAGAAGTTGTGCATTTCTCTGCAATAACTCGTCATATTCTTTTACAGATCGAAGAGATGTAATCTGATGTTGTTGCAGTTTGAAGTCCTGGTCCAAGAGATTCTCATTCAAAAATGATGAGTAATTTTTAATTGTTTTTTGCATACATTCGGTTGTAAGAATTTCTTCTACATTTTCCGGATGATATACTTCCATAAACTGTAAACAATCAGACAAATCGTTGACAGTATAGCCAGTTGCAGTTAGCAACAGTTTCTCCACTGGAACACTCAATGTGTGAGTAGAGATATGTTTGTAAAATGCTGTAGCTGCAAGAACAGAAGGTGGAAAACTTAGTGAGCGATAATCCAGAACTGACTGATCTAAAATCGTCACTGCATGAGAAAACTGCATTGTGCAGTATCTTTGATGTTGAATAGTGGTGCATCGGTCCCGGCTTTCGACCAATTCGTTAGGCAAATCCTCATAGTAAGTGGGTGGTTCAACAAATGTGGCAAACTGTAATGCATGCTGAAGAAAATCTAATGGGGTTGGTAACAAGAGGTCCCAATTCATAATCTAGCATTAGTTAAAAAATAAATGATGTACCTTCATAAGTTTGTATTCATATTTTAACAAAAACATCTTTCCCAATTCCATTTGTTTCTCGTTGACTTCATTGGGTTCATTTTCGTCCCACATAAATTCAATCAGAGTGTCTAACGTAAACCTGGTGGCTTCCTTTCAAATTTAGCAAACAGATTTGTTACATTCACTTTTACGGCCACCAACAGACAGGCAACAATCAATAGCTGATAATGACTCTCATCAATTGTTTCCTTGGAGAGAAATATATCATAGTATTGGATTGCAGAATGAAATGTCCCTTTCATCAGCCGATGTTCAACCGACACCTAAAGACATTAAAAAGAAAACATTTACTTCACGAAGCCAATCGATCAATGCCCATCGACTGATTGCAACAGGACCACTAAATTTCATTTCAAGATATTGGTCGGACCGCAGTTCCATGATACGGTCTTCCCGTTTCATATCTGACAACCAATACTCCACAGAGTTTTTATACAGCGCCAGGTCAGCTTGTGGAATTTTTTCAGTCAACTCGTTGACTAAAGTCGGATCAAATTTTTTGAACTCTGTAGAGTTGACAAACTCTACAATTTTTTCATTCCATTCTAGAGTTTAATTCTGGTTGATATCAAACCAATCATATTTGTCAATGAAGCAGACACTTCATTCATATCAACTCCATTGCCCACCGATTTTGGAGTATCATACCCTAGGTTTGGAGTATCACAGCCAGTTTCCTGTTTTTGGTCGACACATTCCGGAGTACCAATTTCAGGAGTAAAAAGACCATTTATAGTTTTCTTTGTGCCAGTAGCACCCTTTTCTATGTCAGCAGACTTTTTTCCTATTGGAGCATTGCTAACAACAGGGGTGTTGCGTAGAGTAGTAGCTTTCTTGGTATCAAGCCCTGGCAGGGCAGTAGAAAGCGGCTTCATATCATTTATTCCATTAGAATCAGCGTTAAATAATGGTTTATCAGCAGAATCTAAAAAAATTAAAAAGGTTCAATATTGCAAAAATCAATAATACTGCAATACAGTACATGAACTGGATAATATACGATAGAAATGAAAATTAATTGAGCGGTACATATATGGGATTGCTGATGCATAACCAACAAAAAACCAGCAACCAAATAATTAAAAGTTGTAATTTTATACACAATATTTGTGTTCAGAGTAAAGAAGAATATAATATTGAGTATAATGATAAAATAAATTTAAAAGTAAGAAAGAAACCTTCTTGTTTTTACCCTTTCAAACTTTACAATAAGGATATTGAAGAAAAAAAAAGATTGAAATCAAAGAGAATATAGAAAAGGGATATAATACTTACAATAATGTCGTTTTGATGGAGGCAAATCAATGTCCATGTCAGAACTTCGGGATCGCTTCAGACCCATCTTTGTATCATTCACAAGCCTTTGACATGGGGAATGAGAGAGAAACTATTTTATAGTGAGATAAAAAGTCATTATACAAGTCTAGGAGTCCTATTTTCTTTATCTTGTAGATCAGCAAGGGGCTAAAAAATATCAGCAACGACTAGAAATAAGCATACGACAGTAGGAATATGAGGAGGCAGCTTAGGTTTCAAAACTTTCCTGGATTGTTTGTCGATTGATTTTTTTGATGGAAAATCGAAAGGTTTTTGAGCAGTAGATCTACGAATCAATACGACGCAAGCACTTACCCAACCATAAATGAAAGAGAGGTATAGAGAGAGACTACAACAGTAAGCCTGTGGTACGAGTGTGTTACCTTTTCCTTTTGCAGAACTAGAAGGTTAGAAAGGGAATAGTACCTTATGATATAAAATGAGTATGAAATGCAGGTAGCTGAGGTAGAATGAGGATATAACAGATCTTTCAAAGGTGAAGATTAGTATGAAATTGGTAAAGTCGAACCCACAGATGTCCGACAAATAACCCTCCAAGCCCAGACGACAATTAGCAGAAGACATGATCTTGACCTAAAAATAGTTTGCTATGATGAGTTATTCTTATATCTGGGATTATCTAGACTCTCTCTAATAAGGATATTTTACTAAACTGAAAATATTTGGCCGAGATGATACGCGAATTTCTTGCTCTCGATCATCTTGGATCCAGTCATGTCATATCTATCGGTTTCATCTAAATAGATTGATTGCTCGTTATACATCCACTACTTGTCCATCTCCTATAAAGGCCCATTGTTCACGTGTGCAATACCATGTGAAAACTTGGTTCCAGAACACACTTCAACACCTGGACTTCATTAAAGTGATTAACTTATTAATAGCTTGAATGTCAAGTTTTGTAGTAGGGATCAGTTTCAGATGACATAGATTTGATAATAATAAACTTGAATATTATTAATGATATGTTGATATAACGAACGATATCTTTCAACCAAAGACTTTATTTCAAGTTCTTTTTAGATGTGATGTTGAATGACATTATTTTATTGTTTACATCAAAACTTGTGAAAAATTTCCAAAAGAGTTTAATGAATAAACCAATTCAAAAAGTGGATCAACCATCTGATCTAAAAGTATTCTTGATTATTCATTAACCAAAGATCATTTTACTAGGTGATTCTGCCGTTGGAAAGTCAAAACTAATGGAAAGGTTTTTGTTGGATGATTATATTGCTCATCAACAATCTACTTATGCTCTAACGTTATATAGACATATATATAAACGTAGTATGCAACAGCAAGTTCATATTGATTTCTGGGATACCGCTGGCCAGGAACGATTTCAATCAATGCATGCTAGTTATTACCATGGTGCCCATTGTTGTATTCTAGTATTCGACGTGACTAGAAAAATCACTTATAAAAACTTGGATTTATGGTATGATGAGTTGGTGAATCATCGTGGTATTCAAGTAATTTGACTTTCATCTAAACTCTTTTTATTTAGATGCCAATCATTGTGGTTGCAAATAAAATAGATATGGATCCATCCAGAGCAACTAAACAATTCGCATTTATTGAAAAGAAGCGAGCGGAACGTGGAGACGGCAATGAAGAATCACTTCCATTCTATTTCGTATCTGCTAGTGATGGTTCCAACGTCGTTACGATCTTCAAAGAAGCTATCGAACTTGGCTTAAAATATAAGGAGGATTTGAAAAATGGAAAGTGTGGAACTTTTGTAGATGAAGTCCTTCAGTTTATCAAAGATGAAGAAACACGACCTGATGGCTTATTTGCAAAGGAACTAATTAATAAAACTACAACTCCTGTAGTATAGTAATAATAAAGTATTTAATATAACTCGTATCCTACTTGATGATTGCTTGATTTAAGCTTTTACATCAAATGAAGATAAACACGATAATTATGGCATGCTTAGTGTTAATTACCTTATACCTCAGATGCGGATTAATCATCATGTTAATTGTTAGCAATATGTGTATCTGAAATATTAGTTTATTGAAGTTTAGAAACATTAACATTGATTATTTCTTTTCTTGCTCCAAATTCCCAGTCAACACCTTGGGAATTCCTGCTTTATCCAATAAATCACTAGCACTCTTTCTTGCCAATTGCTGGAGTAACAAACTAAAAAAATTAAAAAAAGTAGATATTTACTCCATAATGACAAGGTTAGCCATAGATTCAACAATAGGTGCAGCTCTTGGTAAAACGCAAGGATCATGACGACCTTTTGCTTCTAAAACTCCTGCCTTTCCACTATAGGTTGCTGTAGGTTGTGGGATGCCAATGGTAGCCACTGACTTGAACCCAACTTTGAAATATACATCTTCACCATTAGAGATTCCACCTTGAATTCCTCCAGAAAAATTACTTGATGTGCCTAGCTTTCCATCTTTCATCACATACGGATCATTATGTACATGACCAGGTATTCTAGTTCCAGCCAGTCCACTTCCGATTTCAAAAGATTTTGTTGCCGGAATAGATAACATCGCGTGAGCTAATTTTGCTTCAAGTCTATGGATTAGAAATTGTAGAGTATACTTGTCAAACACTGGTTCACCTAAACCAGGAGGTAAATTACGAATCACACATTGGATAGTACCACCAATGGAATCGTTTGCATCTTTGGCTCGGATAATTCTCTAAAATCAAAACTAAGCTAGGTTACCTGTTTCATTCTCTCAGCAGCAGCTTCATCAGGACATCTCACCTAGCAATTAAATACTTTGAGTAGGTTACTAAATTGGAATCAACCTGCTCTCTTGTGACGTTGTGTAAAGTATTCCACCAAGATTTCCAATTCTCCAACCATGAATCTTCATGTCCTTCCTCATAATCCGACATTGGTTCCATGGTCACATTTCCGACAGATGATACAAAAGCTACAACCTCGATATTAAAACATTGTTTTAAATATTTTTCAGCAACAGCCGAAGCAGCAACACGTCCAATTGTTTCTCGAGCACTAGATCTACCACCACCAGAACTAGCTTTTACAGCATATTTCTGCAAGTAAGTCCAATCAGCATGAGAAGGTCTTGGGTAATAATCCATTTCTCCGTAATCATGTGGTCTTTGATCTTCATTTGGAACAATCATTCCAATAGGAGTTCCTAACGTGTAACCTTTTTCTACACCACTATAAATAGTGACTTTATCCTTTTCATCACGCTAATCAATATTAAAATGAAATTCATATACAGGAGTGGTTAAATCGGATTGCCCAGGACGTCTTCGAGTGAGTTGAGGTTGAACATCATCTTCTGATAATTTCAAGCCAGGAGGACAACCGTCGATGATGACACCAACACCTTTACAATGCGATTCACCGAATGTAGTGACTCTGAATAAAGTACCGAATGTTGACATGAATAAGATAAAAAATTACTCGATTGTTTCAAGACTTTGATTAGATGAAAACCCATCACCCTTTCCCCTTTTGATTGATTATTCCATCGACTATTTGTACTATTTTCTACTCAAGCAACTCTATAGGATCTTTAACTACTTGAAATAGTTGCTTGATTTTTGTTTTTTATTCAATAAATATTATGCATTAGGTATTTTACTATTATTCTTCCTTGATTGGGGTGATAATTGGTCACTTCTTCTTTGGTCGCATTGTTTTTTCCCATGAAAGGTAATTCTTTTTCCATTCTTGCTCTTTAGTATTTCACTATTACCTTTCTTATTCTCGGGACGTTTTTCTGTACCTTCATAGTCGGGAATCCCTTTCCTATAATATAAGATCCAATTTATAATGTGTATTTGAATATGATATCCAATATATAATTGAATGCTTATTTGGACGTGTCCAATGTATAGTATAGCGTGTAATTGAATAATCATGTTTTGTTACACTTACCATCTACTAACTGGCTTCAGATTGTTTGTCCACTTGAACTATGGATTAAACTCAAAAACAAAACCTTTAGAAAATGTCCATGGAGTGGGGAAGTTTTTAAGGCCTCCTTTAAAGATTTAGCACCTTTGAATTAATTGATAATAGACTACCATCCTCATCCATTTCTACTATAGCTTCACCCTTGTATTCTCTTGTGTGTTCATGAAATAATATTTTACAAGATTTGACAATACCAAAATCATCTAATTAATTAATTAATAGTTTTTTCTATACGTAATGCCTCAGCCAATGTATCATTATCCAATGAAGGAGGAATATTTAGTAACTTGAAAGACACCATACTTTCATGAAATAATTTCAAACGAGTTTGATAATGAGTAGGAAACAAAGGAGGTCCTGAATAATTTTTTTTGAAAGCATCAAGGAACAAAAATACTTTTCTTGATTGAATCATTCTAGAAGAAGGTTTGTAATTTTTTTCAGTTTTATATGACAGATCAATCCAAAAAGCAATTAGCATTTGCTGTATGCGAATTCTTACAAGAAAATATTCAAGATGGAACTATCGCTGAAGATAACCAAGAATCTATTCAGGTCGCTATTCAATGCATTAGTGACGCTTTCAACTTTGACTTGGAATCAGATAAATCTTTATCCATTCATCCTCAATCTTTACAATCTTTATTCTCTGTATTCTTAAAAACTCAATCAAACTTGAAAAAGACTGTACCTCAAAAGAAAAAGGTTCCAGAACAAAAACCAATCAATAAGGAATTGGCTGAAGATTTGAAATCTCAAGGAAACAAGTTATTGGCTGCAAAAGATTTCCATGCCGCCATTGAAAAGTACACTGAAGCTATTGATAATGATGGCACTAATGCCGTTTACTTTGCGAACAGAGCTGCCGCTTATTCCCAAGCTGGTGATCATACTGCAGCCGCAATTGATGCTAGAACTGCTCTTGAAGTATTCACACCAATTCATTAACAGTAGGTTAACCCTGACTATTCTAAAGCTTATTCTCGTTTGGGGTAAACAAAATTTCATATTAATTCAAAGACATGCTGAATTCTGTCTCGGAAACTTTGAGGCTGCTGTGGATGCATACACTAAAGGACTGGAACGGGAACCAAACAATGCATCTATTAAACAATCTCTTGCTGCAGCAAAGCAACGATTAGGTTCTGCACCAGTAGCCCGATCAACTCCAGCCGCTAATCCTTTAGCAGGATTGGGAGGTATGGGAGGTATGCCTGATATGTCACAAATGGTATGTATTTATGAAGTGTACTTTAATGAACTCTTTATATTGTTTATGAATGTGGTTCTGACTTTCTATTAGATGAATGATCCAAACTTTATGAGTATGGCTCAAAACTTTATGTCCAACCCAGCTATGGCCAACATGTTGAACAATCCAGCCATGCAAAACATGATGAATCAAATGAAAAATGGAGGAGGTATGCCAGATATTGCATCCTTGATGAGTAATCCTGATATGATGAATATGTAAATTCTTTATTTTGAAGTTGATATGATAGGGCTAATGATTTAATGAAAGATCCAGCAGCAATGGAGAGTATGATGAAAGATCCAAATGTTGCCAAACTTGCCGATCAATTTGGAGTTGAAAAACCTAAACCTAAATAAATCATTGGATCATTTTTATCAACAAAAGGTCTTTTTTTTTATGTATTTTGATATACTAAAATTTGTACTGTTTTTGATTTATGTTGTTCTTGATATTACAATTACGATAGAGTGTGTAATTCTTATTACTCTTTCTATTACAGTTACTATAGAGTGTATCATTCCTTGATTTAATAGAATGGAGGAATGGTTGTTGGTTGATCTTTGCGTGTTTTTTTATTGTTTTGTCCGTACTGATTTGATATTCACCTACAGTAACAACATGACAGCATCAGATTTATTTCTTAAACCAGTGATGATTGCAATCAAATCATCCCTATTACAACCACAAGATAATCAACTAACGACACAAATATTGATCAGTATCAATTACTCAAAAACCACTACTAATTCTAATGTAATTATATAAAATAATTCATGTTAGTGTCTCAATATACAATTGACGGATGATGCTGATCCTTTCTTTTTATATCAACTTCAACTTTCTGATGAAGACTTTCATGTGTTAAAACAAGAACAACAGATTAACGTTGATTTCTTTCAATTTCCAAGTAAATTTATCGAATTATTGGAGTTTTGTATCCAATCTTCTAAAATGGATCATCCAAAGTATTTTTCATGAATTCATTGATGATTTTAATAGATTTATTTGTGAATTAGTCAAGGATCAAAACAGTCGATTTGCTACCTTTTCAATCATTGAAACGAATTCTTTTAAACATATCAATCATCTATCATTGAAGTTAGTACCAGGAACGGATACTACAATCAAACAATATCTGGCTCAAGTCGTAAATGATTTGAAGGTATATCTTTAATTTAATAATATAGTGTCAAAACCTTAAACAAAGTGAATCTATTTCAAATTATACAAAACAAGTATCATCAATGTCCAACTCTATTGATGAGTTATCAAACAAACTGCAATCACTAAAGGCAACACAATTGGAAGAAATCAGTGAATTATCACTTAAACATGCAAAAGAACTGGCATATGAGAAAGAAAAGCATTTTGGGGAAAAAGATACAGTTAGAGAATCAAGTGATAAGGAATTAAAACTAACAAAACAAAAATATGAATCAGAGGTATGTTGATATCTATTCAAACATCAGATTTCAAGTTTAAATGAGAAACTAACAGCCATGACCACGTCACATTCACATATTTTACAACATGCTCAAACATTGGAAAAATCATTGCAACAAGCTAATACCAAATACGAGCTCCTTAATGTAAATATGAATGAAAAGTTTCATGAAAATGAAAATTTATCAAAATCCGTCAAGATGATGGAGGAAAGAAATCAAGAATTACAATCTAAACTTGCCAATTTAGAAAAATCCTATGTTTTGAGTAAAGAAAAAGAAAAAGAAGCTCTAGAATTGTGCAAGCAAGCAACAGAAAAAGTGGATTTGTTGAATTCTCACTTGGTAATTTAAATGTAATTCACTATTAGAAACTTGAAGATGAATCAACAGGAATGTTGAAAACCCAAATTTATAAATTAGAGGAAGGTATTCAGCGAGCCAGTGATGAAATCACCAAAGTAAACATTGTTCACTAACATTGTAGGGAAATGAAATAATAAAGAAATTACAAGCAGATTTGAAAAATTCGAAATCAAAATTGAAACTGAAAAATATTGTTACATTACAACAAGAAAAGTTATTAGATGAAAGGGCAGCGACCATTGATGGATTGCAGAAAGATTTGAATGAATACAAATCAAAATTGGAAAAGAAGTCATTAGATTATGAAGAGCAAGTTAAAACGGTTGAAAGTTTAACAGAATCGTTGACTGAAAGTAAAAAGATCATCAAGGATAACAATCATGGTTTGTTGATAGTGCACTCACCATAGTTATCGAATGGCTTCATAAACAATTAAATGAGGAAGCACTCAATAGACCCTTATCAATGAATCCAAGTCGACTTAATACTACTGATTTTAGTAAATATAATTTGCCAGAGGTAAGCGCAACAAGATTAACTTCAGCGTCATTCACCAATTCAACGGACACAATTAGTTGGAGCACATGAAATGACACAAACCACTCCTTTACAAAAAAGTCCTACATTCAAATCCAGACCACCTTCGACAATGAATCGAGCTCCAACAGCGTATGGATCCCATACTGGTACATATCCTACTAGAGGAGCATCCCCCATTCATTCTGGAGTGTATGGACAGGCTAATATTCCGAATAATCGCGCACATGAATCTATAAAACCTACAGTTTTGAAAAGTAATTATTTTTAGGAAGTGGTTGTATTAGAATATAATTTTTGGTTAATTATTTGAATAGAATAATAGACTATTCTTCAACTCATTTGCATTGAGAATTCCTTTACATTCACTAAAACTCAATCCTGTTCTCCCTTTAAAAATCTCTGAAAAGATGGAAAAAATTTGTAAGAAAATGTATCAAAGTTCCTATATCAGAATGAATTTGTCTAGGAATTGGAGTAGAATAATGAGGATATCAACGCAGAGTACAAAAATGCCATCGTTATTTTATAAGAGACATTTAAATTGTTGGTCTTGTACGAAATTAATTGACCATCCATTATTTTGTAATCAATGTCATGTTATTCAACCATTGAAAATCAATCAATTGAATTATACAGATACTTTTAATATTCCAAATCAATTCAATATCGATTTAAAACAATTAAAATTGGAATTCTTAAAATTGTATTCACAATACTTATTAATTATCTTAGGCAACAACAGTTACATCCCGATAACTTTTCAACCAAATCAAAAGATGAACGAGTTATATCCGAGGAACAGAGTAGTTATGTGAACAAAGCTTATGAGACATTAAAGGATCCTTTATCTCGAGCACAATATATGGTATGTAAACATCATTCTATTGATATTCAAATGATTTGAATATTTTGTTGATTAACACTAATGATTTCTAGTTGGCATTGAAGGGAAAAAATATTCATGAAGGACATATGAATGTTAAACAAGATTTTTTACTTGAAGTGATGGAAATTCAAGAAGATATTGAAGACTGTGAAAGACAAGAATTGGATCAATATATTGATGAAAACAATTCAAGAATTGAAAATAGTGTAAAAGTGTTGGAAGAATTATTTAACAAAGATTTATTGGATGAAGCTTTAGAGGAAACGATGAAGTTGAAGTAATTTATTGTTTGGTTTATATTTAGGTATTGGTATACTATTGCACGTTTATTGTCCTCCCGAGATGATGAATTATAATAACCATTGTTTAAATATAAAATGTCTTCTAAGTAATTTTTAATTGCGGATAAATAAGAAAATTTAAACTTTTTTATTTTCATGCACGAATTCTTTAATTGGATTCAATACCAAGAAAATACTTTCTTTTAAAAAAATGTTACTTTGGGATCCTTTATCAGAATCATTTTTAAATACCTATGAAATGAAAAGTTTAGTCGCTATTGGTGGTAACTATGGATCATTTAAAAAAAAAGGTCGCGGTACTGTTGTTAAAGTCTTGAACAAAAAATCAAACAAGATTGAAATTGGTAATCAAATATTATAGTTACTTACAATTTAGCAAAGTTTGTTGCTGAATGGTTATTATCATTCCATTCTAATATCATAGTTCAGTCATCAATTGGTTTCATGGAAAAGAATCTTCAATTCCACAAGGTAATTAAAAACATAACTTTATAATCAATCGCAGAAGTAAACATTTTGAGGCAATGTGATCATCCAAATATTATCAAAATTGTAGAATATTTCACGTTTAATACTGGTTTTTGTCATATTATGGAATATCCAGATGCAAATTGGGATTCTGGATCTGATATATTCAGTACATATCTTCATAGGAACTTTCCACCATCAAATAGTGAAGTTGATTTTGCCACGGATCATTTGGACAGTTTGGTACGAGAAAGTTCAAAGTTGAATATTCCCACTATAGATCTGTTCAATTTCATTTCTACTTACCATCCACTAGATGAAACCATTCTTCGGCATATATTTCGTCAAATGGCGGCTGGTGTTCACTACATGCATAGTCAAGATATGATTCATCGCGATTTGAAAGATGAAAACATTGTTATTGATTCAAATTTAAATCCAAAGGTATGTTGTATAGCTAATACATATTCATGATAGTTAATTGACTTTGACGTTGCTTCATTCGCGAAACCTGAAAAATCAGTGTTTCAAGGAGTGGTTGGGACTATCCAATACACTGCACCAGAATCTTTAAGAAACGGATGTTACGAAGGAAAACCAGCTGATATTTGGTCATTAGGGGTAACTTTGGTACGTAATTATTATATTAACGTAAAGTATGTTATGTGTAAGGATAAATTGCCATTCCAAAATAGTTTGGAAATAATTCAAGCAGTGGACTTATCAACTCTAGAATCAGTACCAATCAAAGATTTATGTTCAGCCATGTTAAATCTTAATCCAAGTGAGAGACCAACTATCCAAGAGGTTTTGAATCATCCGTGGTTAATGCTTTAAATAAAGACCAATACATTTTGCAATCGTATGCTGATCAATTTAATTATTCTATTATACATATTTAAGGAAAAAGATCTCATTTTCTTTGTTTGAATACGTCATAGTTCTATACAATGATCCTAATCATATTGTGAAATATCAATCTGCTTTACTAAAAAAAAGAGATTATCTGTATACCAAAATTGCATTTCGATATCGAAAAGAATGACTGAAGAAATTAAGGTACACAAAACGCGCGATTTGATTACATGTAGATACGTAAATCGATTGGGGTTTATCGAGGACATGACGGAACAGTTTATTCAATCGATGCTTTCTGGAAACTAAACCCAAAATCAATCGAAAATTCTAAATCAAATTTGAATAAAATATCTCCTGAACGGGATGATGTTGTCTATCTACTCACAGGTTACTAAATTGATTAACAATTAGGCTCACACGACCAATCGATTATTATGTGGGAAGTTCAATCATATTGCAATCCAAATACAAAACAGGAGATTGTGAAGGTATGCGGTTTATCAATTTGAGTTGTAGGTCGAGCAGGTGAAAAGGTTGAAAGGACATACTGGAGATGTATATGCATTGGAAATGACAACGGATGATTCTTTTTACAGGTTTGGAAATTTAATATCTGGGGGTGATTATACACTGCGAACTTGGAATACAGAGGTACTTTTTGACATTGCTAAACAGGTAGACTGGCACAACTCTTCAAACCCTTCATGGCCATACAGGATATGTGTCCTGCATTAAAGTAAAGGGAAAGAGAGCCTTTTCTGGTTCATGGGACACAACAATCAGATCATGGAATATAGAGGTATCTCTCACTGTGCTAAGGCTGTAATAGAGCGGAAAGGGAATGCACGTATTTAAAGGGCACAAAAATATTGTAAACTGTATAGATGTAATAGATACGGATATATTTTCAGGAAGTTGGGATATGAACATAATACAATGGAGTAGAGCGGTTACAGATATATATTCTCATCCTTTAGACTGGTGATCCGGTTCATATATATAGAGGTCACACTGATGGAGTACAGTGCCTACAATACTATGAAGACCATTTATACAGTGGGTAACCAATTGTTATTTTATCAGTCTAGGTCAATGGATAAATCGATAAGGGTGTGGAATACAAAAGTAAATAATTAGTTTATGCTAACAATAAGACAGCAAAAACAATCAAGATATTTCGAGGACATCAAGGTGGTATTGAATGTCTACATGTTATCAACAATCACTGTTTTTCAGGATCTTATGATAAGACAATAAGGTAAAACATGATTTGATTGAATCCAAGGTGTTTCGATATTAAAGTATACAAGTAAAAATGTTAACTTTAGACTGCGGATTGCATAGCTATTTTTGAAGGACACACAGATGGTGGTAAGTTGATGATAATTTATAAATATTAGTTTATTGTTTGAGAGTATTTGCAGGAAGGTTATACTCTGGATCCGGAGATAAATCAGTTCGATTATGGGATGTTAAGGTAAATTGGTTAGTAGCTTAATTCGATAGGACATATTGGCCAAAAAACCAAAGAATTGGTGGAACAAAATATTTAGTTGCTTTTAGATGAACATAAGAATAAAATAAAACTTGTAAATGATTTTGGTTTCATGAAATTGGCATTTCTTGCCCACTTTCAAGTTATTTCACAGAGAAAGATTCAAAACACCACATCGAAACGTGTCTCTAATCCAGGAATGTACAAGTCCTTATACATTCCAGATTTTAGATTTTCTAGTGTTAAAAAAAGCGTTTAAAAATCCAAAGTCTCTCCACGTATTTTTGTGTCACCATGCGTTTATGCTTTTTTTTTGAGTGACCCCGTTACAGCACCTTTTGGTTTCAAAGTATTTAAATGACTGAAAAAATAATACCGTCCCAGACATGGAGGCGAAGGAGACAAAGTCAGAACCAAAAGTCACCCCCAAAAAAACAATCAGTCCTGGTCCACTAGGTTACCTTACTCTGAATTGGATAGTAATTTTCAGTTGAACATAATGGTAGACTCCTATTCTTAAAAAAGGAAAACTTCATCCCTTAGAGAATGATGATCTTTATGAACTACAACAGAAAGATAAGGCTGAAGCTATCTCTGTTCATTTTGATCCGTTTTGGAATGAGTTTAAAGCATATCAAGCAAATCCTAACTTACCTGCACCTAGCTTCGTCAAGCACATGTTGATCATGATCTTATGGCCAATGTAATGAACTACAATCCTTTAAATCTTAGTTTGGGTGTCAACATTTTTTCAGCGTTAGAAATTCTGATTTCCATCATTCAACCAAAAGTATTGCAGCAGGTATTTGTATGGCGGAATTGACCGTTAGTTTCTCTTGTTTATCGAACCGGGAAGTCAAGCAACAATATTGGGAAATAATGGATATTACATTTCAATTCTACTCTTTGCTATGCAATTTCTTCAAGCCAATTTTCACTCTTTATCTCAAACTATTAATAGAAGAGTCGTTCAAATCTTGAGAACTGCCATTGTTGGTGCTGTGTATGAAAAGAGCTTAAGATTATCTCCAAGAGCTCGTGGTGTAAACTATTTTTGACGCTAAAATCAATAGACTTTTAGTGAAGGGAAAATTATGAATATGGTTAATCAGGATATTAATAATATCCTGTTTGCACCTCAAATGTTTTCTATGGCTTGGACTGTTCCATTACAATTGATCATGTCGCTTATTCTATTAGGTGGTTTAATAGGAGCATCACTTTGGTCGTCAATTGCAGCGCTTGTAGTGATTGGTGGTATCTCAATGGGAGTAGGACCAAAAATCGGACATGCCTTTAATGGATGGTTTATGGGTGCGGATGACCGAATTGGTACAATTCGTGAAATGCTATACGGAATCAAAGTGATCAAATATCAAGCAATGGAAGATTTTTTCAGAAAGAAGATTGCAGAAAAGCGTTTGGTACAAGTTTTAAGTCTTCGCGAAGTAGCATTGTTCCTTGGATTTGTACAAGGATTAGGAATGGTTTCTCCAGTTATTTTAACAGTTGTTACTTTCACAGTCTACTCTCTGGGCACTCCTTTAACTTCCAGTGTTGTGTTCCCTTCACTGACTTACTTTAATGCTTTAGTGAATCCCCTCATGATTTTGGGTATGTTGATGGGTGAACTACCTACAACAATCAAATCTATTCAGCGTGTCAGCGAATTTCTTTTAGCAGAGGAAGGCAGTTCAACTGATGATTCCCCTGCGACGGAAATGGATTCAAAAGTTGCAGTTCAGTTGGAAAATGTCACTTGGCGATGGGAAGAATCTAAAGCTGAGGGCGAAGAAGACAAAAAAGATCAGGAGAAAGAATCTGCGGATCAGAAAGACGAAAAGGAAAAAGAAGGAAAAGCTTCTGACAAGGAAAACGAAGCTGATGAAGAACCGAATCAAGAAGTCGACGCATTCCATTTACGTGATTTGACTTTATCAGTTGACAAAGGCACTTTGGTTGGTATTTGTGGATCAATTGGTTCTGGAAAGTCTACATTCTTTTCAGGATTAATTGGCGATTGCAGAAAAGTGAATGGAATTTCAACTATATTCGGTAAAATTGCGTTTTGCTCCCAACAACCTTGGATATTAACTGGTACTGTTGAAAAGAACATCACTTTCAACCTTCCAAAAGACGATAAGAAACTTCAACGTGTTATTGAAGTTTGTGGATTAGCATCTGACTTGGCAATGTTCTCAGATGGTGTTAATACTAAAATCGGTGAATCTGGGGTAAATCTTTCTGGAGGTACAGATCTACTTTTTTATTCTATTAGGACAAAAGGCACGTATTTCACTTGCCCGAGCATTGTATTTTGATGCAGATATCTATTTACTTGACGATCCAATTGCTGCTCTAGATGCTCAAGTCGGTCGTGAAGTTTTCAGTAATGCTATTCAATCATATCTTGCAGATAAAACTGTGTTTTTAATCACACATCAATTACACTATATGCAACAAGTAGAACGTGTATTGGTGTTTGCAGATGGTAAAATTGTTGAAGATGGAAGCTTTACTGAATTGAATGGTAAAGAAGGAGGATTGCTTCAGGAAATGTTATCGAAATATCGATTCGATGATGAAGTAGAAGAAGTAAAAGAAAAAAGTAAAAAAGAATCTGACGAAGATTTGGATAATGATGAAGAAGGAGTTGACATTATTGAGGCAGAAGAGAAAGCCGAGGTTTGTTTGTATTCTTGATTTATCATAGGGATCCGTTAAGTTACATGTTTACAAGCGATACCTTAATGCTATTGGAAGTATATGGATTCAACTTCCTATTTATATCACATGTACTCTGACATTACTTGGTATGGTAGGGGCTCCACTTTGGCTAGCCCGATGGACTGGTGACCTAGATGAGTCTAAAAATACTTTCTATTTGTGGGGATATGCGATTATAGGTAGTTTTTATGCAGCTTCACAAAGTAAATTAGTTTATCTCACATTTTAGTCATATTCTTGATGTGTGCGATCTTTGCAAGTATTCGTGCTAGTAACTTCTTCCATGACAATGCAATTAATGGACTTCTCCGAGCACCACTACAGTTTTTTGAAGCCAATCCTATTGGAAGAATTATTAATCGTCTATCGAACGATGTTCAGAGTTTGGATTTAGGATTAGTGTCTGTGGTGATGTCATTTCTTCTTTCTGCCTTTTCTGTCTTTACCTCAGTGGTGATGATTGTCCAAGCTAACTATTACTTTATTCGTAATCAATTATAAAACTAACTTTAGTATTATTTGTGGCATTATTAGCCATTTTCTATAGCATCTTCCAACTTTATCAACCAGGAAATCGAGATATAAAACGAATCAATTCTATCATGAAGTCTCCACTTGATTCTCATGTAAGTGAAACTCTTGCTGGAGTATCTACTGTTCGTGCTTTCAAATCCGAAACCAGTTTTATAGAGAAAGAACGAATCTTAATGGACGAATCACAAGCTCCGAACTATATCTACTTTTCTTTACAGATTTGGTTACAATATCGTTTATCCATCTTAAGCTCTTTGGTGACATTCTCAATTGTATTATTCGCTTCTATTAGCAATGATAGAACTGCAGCATTTAGTGCAACGATTGGTCTAGCATTAACTTACTCAAGTTTACTTTCTTTTAATCTTTCGCAATTCTTGTTAAGTCTTGGAAATGGTGAAGCTGAAATGAACTCTGTTGAACGACTTGATTACTATGGAACCAAATTACCAGTAGAAGCACCATTGGAATGTGAATCAGATCCAGCAGAAGATGTTTGGCCTACCGAAGGTGCAATTGAAATTAAAAACCTTGAGCTGGCGTATCCTTCACGACCTGATTATTCTGTGATCAAAAATCTCAGTTTAAAAATTAATGCTGGTGAAAAGATTGGTGTTGTTGGACGAACTGGATCAGGAAAATCAACTCTTGTTACGGCACTTTTCCGAATCATGGAAGCCAAATCTGGTTCCATTTTAATTGATAATCTAGGTAATTTTTGAATCTTGATGATATTTTAGACATTTCAAAAATTGGTCTGTTTACACTTAGAACAAGAATGCAGATAATCCCACAAGACCCTATTCTTTTCAAAGGAACTATTCGAAGCAATCTGGATTACTCTTCAAGATTTTCTGATGCTCAACTATGGGAAGCTTTGGAGTATTCTGGATTGAAAGAATTTGTAAAAGGATTAACTGGTCAATTGGAATCTGCCATTGAAGCAAATGGTGAAAACTTATCTGTAGGACAACGTCAATTGATCTGTTTGTCACGATCTATTCTCTTGAAGCCAAAAGTATTAATCATGGACGAGGCCACGGCATCTGTGGACGGTGAATCTGACACACTAATCCAGAATGCAATTAATGAACACTTTGGCGGATCCACAATCATTTCTATTGCTCATCGATTGAATACTATTGCTGAATTCGACCGAATTCTTGTGTTAGATGATGGAAACTTGGCTGAATTTGACACACCATTCAACTTACTTTCTATTCCAACTTCTATCTTCTCGGAATTGGCAAATGCATCCGGTCCAGCTAATGCAGAGGTTATTTTGGAACTTGCGAAGAAGCACCATGAACAAAAGCAATCTGAATAAACGAGTCCAATTTCAAAATTCAACTATAATAAAACAACTGCTCAATTATTATCACTTTTATTTTTTAATCTCATTGAATTCATGCAACAAAAATGACACTGTTTTCAAATGATTAAAAGGATGTGCTCAGAAATTCTATATTTCCAAATACGACTATACCACTAATAATCCCAACAGAATATTGAGTTGAACAATTCAAATCAATCCTTGGACCATAAACTCATT
>MU621229.1:1169-44065 GCA_025399215.1 Globomyces pollinis-pini | reverse complement strand
AAAGAAGGTGCCAATACAGCATAACCTTTTTTTACAAAGTGATTAGCCAAATAAGTATACCCCAGATCTGATTGAATTTCTGGATTCTGTGTTGTACACCGTTCCCAATCAATTTCGAATGAGTTTTCACAAGTTGGATGGTTACCATGCATGATGATCAATAAAGGGGCCTTTGGTTTGGATAGATAGACATGTCCTCTAACTTGAGTTTCCACTATTAATGAGGAATTCAAGTAAGCATTTTTTGGTAAGATATTCCAATCCATTTCTGGATCATTTTGATATGGTAATGGTCCAGTAGGAATTTCATTTATAGTCAAAGACCAGTATGTGTAGACAACCAAGGCCAGGATAGATAACATCATCCATTGTATTTTTGAAGGTTTGATTGACTGTTGTTTATTCTTCATTCCGAATATTTTAAAAAGCAATAGAATCTACAGACTATTTATGATAGTGTAATGAAACACATGAAGCAATGCTTTTCAATCGTTTTTGGCAATTGAAGCAATCTAATGGAGTTAAAGAGATCAATAGTGAATCACTCCAAGGAATCATTCTTACTCCTACCGTATCAGTTGAGTTAAAAATTTATTCCTTTCGCGTTCCAAAGTCAGAATCGTTATTGCATTCAACATTCCAAGTTCGATCGGGAAATCACGTGGCGGAATTCTTCCAAATTTTTCTTTTCTTGGTAAGTATGGCCGACAGAATCGAAAGACTCGGTCAATAATACGATTTTAAAACGATATATGGACTTGCAAGTGAGCACTGTGTCCAGCATCTCAAAAGTGATAGAAGATCCAGATATTAAGTGATTGAACAACAATCAGGAAGGGGAAAAGAAAACAACGTACACTATTGGAAAATGACAGCAATTGATATTAGTAAAAATGAGAATCATTTTATTAACACAAGCAAAGTTATTAAAAGAATGGTGCTTGAGCTTGATTATTACCAAATGGATTAGGTTGCTGTTGTCCAAATTGTTGTTGATTAAACCCTTGTTGGTTGACTCCCTGTTGTCCAAAAGCATTCTGTTGTCCAAATGGTTGTGTTTGTGCAAATGGTTGGTTTCCAAATTGGTTACCAGTGGGTTGATTTCCAAATGGATTTCCTGCTCCACTGTTAGATACATATTTGTTACTGGGAACCGAAGATCCTGTCAATGAATTCGTCATCGATTGGCCATAAGTATTTCCACCCAATGTTGAATTGGTTTGTTGAGGTGAGGATTGTATTTCAGCCAATGTCAGTGGTTTTTGTTTTGCTGGTTGTTCCCATTGATATTTGCTGGTATTGGTACTTGAAAACGGATTCTTTGGAATGCTTGGTGTGGTGTTTGAAGATGTACCTAATGCATCCAAATTCACTAATGGCTTCTGTTGAGGTGATGAGTTTGATGCTCCAAAAGGATTTGATCCAGAGGCGAATCCTCCACTTTGTTGAATATTAGGTCCTACACTAAAATACAGTCAGTAAAAATACGTTACGGATTGGACTGCATGGTAGAAAGATTAGCAAATGGATCCAAAACAGCACTATAATTAGACTCCTAACTAACGTACTTTGGGTTAGACGATAGATCTAATAACTGTTGCTGTTGCTTTTGTTGTTGTTGCTGTTGAGTTGGAGGTCTTGGCTGAACAACTGCACCGCCAAATGGATTTCCAGTGTTCTGCTGTTGCATACTGCCGAATGGATTCTGTTGCTGTTGCTGCTGTTGTTGTTGAAGCAGTAAAAATTGCTGCTGTTGTTGTTGCTGTTGAAGTAACTGTTCTTGTCGCAACTGTTCTTGTTGTTGAGCCAACATTTGTTGTTGAAGGAATGCCTGTTGCTCATTAAACAATCTTTGTTGCTCCTGTTGTTGATACATCATTTGCTGTTGTTGCTGCTGTTGGAAAGGATCCATTCCACCAAAGTTTGCGAAAGGATCATTAAATTGATTGATTGGCTGTTGTGTTTCCACACTGAAAGTTAGCCAGAAAGTATTAAACCTTCCAAAAAAGTCAATGATATTGTCGTTCTTTGCTGGTTTAGCACTAAATCATTAGCATAGTTTAAAAAAAGGGAAATATTATTGGAGAGACTGCATGGTGTAATCGAAGAATGTGTGTTACATACCCATAGTAAGAATCTCCAGTAGTTTGGAAGTTCATTTTCTTTCTTTCAATAGCCTCACGTTCACTCATTTCAATAGCACGTTGTAAGTCTTCCTCCCTAAAACATGAGAATCAGAAATATAGTACTCTTGTCTGGCAAGCCTTCGCTCTTCGTCCATATTTGATTGTTGCTTACTAGCCTCAATAGCTCGTTTTAGGTCAGCATCTTCATCATCATAACCCAATCTATCTCTGGTGACATTTCTATTACTTCGAAGTTCTTTTAGTTTTGATTCATCTGCAAAAAGCAGAGTGATTTCTTTGCTCTTGTTTCTAACTGAACTACTTAGAAGGGTAAATGATTACCATTCAGTCCTTGATCTCTGCCTTCTTCATCAATATATTGATACTCTTTTAAGGTTTTGATAACATGCAAATTTTCTCTTGTATGTCTAATCACATCTTCGTTTCCATTTTCAAGTAGGTATCGAATAACAGTGAGAGCCTAAATAATAATTAAAGAAACCAAACCTACTTTAAAAACATGTCTCCAATTTTTTCCAGAATCATTGAGACGTTTATCTAATATTTCCATGATGACAGGGAAATCACGACTAATAGTGAGTTTTAAATGATCCATACGAGTTGTAACTTTGACGACAAATATCTTCCATTAATGTAGCAGATGGACCCCACTAAAGATAAGCAACAGAATACATACGTTATCATTGCAGGTAGCTTGTCTCACTTTTAATTCCAAGTCAGAGTAACCTTTTCCAATTGCTTTCCTGATTATGATTAGTAATATGAAGTGAATACGCAGTACGAATAACACTTTTCAACGTCATATCAATTGATTGTACTTTGAGAGAGTTTTGTGAGATTCAAAATTTAAAATCAAATTCAATCAAAACTTACGACGCCTCCCAAACCATGGACTCAAAGGAACCAACACACAGCACATGTTATTTAATGAAATTGTAAAGGGGAATTAGTATCGATCACTGTCTTGTTGGTTAATTTATTCCATTTCTATTTGTTGGCTTTCTTTTGTTGTTGGTACTACTTGTTGGTCATATCTTGGTACGACAAAGTACCACCTTGTGTGTTAATTACTTTCATATCCAATTGAATCAAAGTAGAACAATCTATTATCTTACTAAAATATTACAATCTATAATAATTATCTATTATCTAACTACTATGGGTCAATAAAGCCACTCCTTCACGCTACTTTCTTAATTTATCCATCACCACAATCATTTCACTGGCACTTTCTCACCCACTTCTCACACAAATCACATTTAAGTTAAAATTGTTATAATGACAGATCATGTTTATTCTCTCAGTATTGCTCACCAGCTTAGTTCGTGCCGATTTGATTGGTTTCAAAGCTGCTTGTAATGTCCCTTTGGATAGATTGTATAGTTGTGGAGATACTTTGCTTCATCATGATGAAAATGGCTGTTTAGCTAGAAATTGTTGCTTTACTAAGGTAACAACTCTCAATCTTATCAATTTAGGAACATGGTTGCTTTCGCCAAAGCCCTTGGAATTCCATAGTTTAATTTCCAAACTCGACTATCTTGAAATACTGAATATAAGCTTTATCTTAAAATCAATAGGAATGTTTTTTCACAAGTTTATTTTATCGTCCCTTTTGATCTTTTAAACTGAGCCACCTTACTATAAACCGTGTCTAAATAAGCGTCTCGTAATAGCAAAATCCATTGCATCAATCGTAGTGTTCCCCAAATAATAAGCAACACAATAACTGATCGGTTGGGTGAAATAGCCTCTAATCCTATGGATTCTACAAGTACATCTCCTACCCGAGCTCGACATTGCTCATCTATCACCAAAGTACATTCACCTACGCCGGTAACATCCGCTCGGATAATTGCTGAAAGTGCCCAATAGTTTGGATTAATATACTGCACCCAAGATATCAAATCATAAACGACAGTATCTCCTTTCTGAATCCAAACACCGGATGTAATTGCCAGCATCGTTTGGGCAAAAAATGATATATTCCTTGCTTCAGGTCTTTTCAAACGAGTCGCATAAATAAATGTATAAAGGGAAACAATACAGTTGTAATATAGTATCATAAGAGTGATCGTTGTTCTAGTTGCTTGAGGGTCATGATTACAATCAAGTAAGAAATATGTGATGGTGGCAGATAAACCTGATTCAATTGTTGCCATAGTAGTTTCATATATGAATCGATGGATGAAAAAAGCGAGTGGTCTAACAGATCCATTTAGAAAATCAAAATTGTAAAAATCACGGTCTTCATAATAGTCGAAACTGATACTGATGTTTTTTAATGCAGAAAGACCAATGCATGCTATCGATAAATATAGAAATCACTTACCGACTGCTAGACCTTTTATTTGAAGTGTGAGTGCCTTCACGTCAGCGCCAATTCTTCGTTGTAGCACTCCCAAGACAAGAGATGTTGCAGTGGATACTACAAGCATAGAAAATTTACGTTTAAATGGTCTGACTCTCCAGTACCTTGCATTGATAATACTAAATTGTTTGAAAAATCCAGGAGCATATTTCTTTTTGTTTATAACTGGTGGTTGAGACTTCCAAGTAGTGCGCGCATGTCTATTGATAGATAAATGCGTCCAAGTAGACCTTGAAGACAATGCAATAGCTAGCTCTTGTTTATTAAGATTTGCGGCCACATCCAATATAAAATCGGCAGTATTGATCGAATCAGAAAACGGTTCTGCGGTACTAACGTTCAATTTCTTCTGCAGGGTTCGCATAGAATCTATGCAATCATTTCTTTGACCATGAAAAAGAACTTCACCCGAAGCCAATATCACAGTATTTTGGAATAATTCAAATATTTCTTTTCGTGGTTGATGAATAGTAAGCAAAATCGTGTACCCTTGTTTGGCAAGTTTTGAAAGCACAGTCATGACTTCTAACGATGAATTGGAATCGAGACCAGACGTTGGTTCATCCAAGAAAATGATACTTGGTGATTTTAATAGTGCTAAAGCTATTGACAACCTTCTTCGTTGACCACCAGATATTCCACCAACGTTATCTGATACTTGATTGATAACTACATCGCCTACTGAGCTTAAACCCATTAAGTTCAAAATGTATGCCACTCTCTTGGCCATCAGTGATTGGGTTATATCACTTGAAAACTGGTATTCGGTAAACAATATAATGATTACCTCTAACATTGCATTATACATCATTACTTCGCGAGGGGTTAAACCAAAGTATGGAGCATCATATTGAGCCACAAATGCAATCATATTTTTCAACATCACATCATCAATATCTTTAAGACATAAATCTCCATAAAAAATGCATTCTTGAGATTCAGGATGGATAAACCTTTTGGCAACCTATCATTATTTCCAAATTCAAAATACCAAAGACAACAAGGATGTTTTACCAGCACCAGATGGTCCTAATAAAGCTGTCATAGTATATGGTAAACATTGAAAACTACAATTTTTCAATATAGGTTTCATTTCATTATTATCCAACACTATTTGATAGTTTAAACCTTTAACTGTCAATGCCATCTTGTTTGGTACAAAATCAAGTAAAATAGACATGGCTTCCAACTGATTTGCATCATGATCAATTGAGCTATTGGAACTTTGAATACGACCAATATTGAATATCAATTGATTTCGATGAAATTTCATTGAAATCAAGAAAATAGACTGAAACGCGAATATAATGATGATTATTGTTATTGCAATTACTATCCATATTGAGTTGATCCCATTGTATACGATTGGAGTTGGCTGTAGGTATTGTTTCTCAAAACTGTATGGTTGAGAATTCCAATAGTCGCATTGCTGTTTTCGAGGATGAATCACTGATTTTTCAAATGAGCCAATCAGTTTATCATTGGTAAATCGGGTGATAACTGACGAATTTAGAGTAGATCTATCCCACTTATAGTCAGGAATGGAAGGATCTCCAGTTCTGATGAATTGCTTTATAAATTTCCGAAAAGCAACTGATCGATTAAAACTAGCATCAGATTCTGGATCATTGAAAAGATATACAAGATCGGTTGTATGACAAGCAGTATCTTTGCATATTTTACCAAGTGGTTCGTTGGCTCCACCAGACCAAGGCCGTTCCCAATAGTAATTGAAAACATTACTAAATTCGTAATTAAGGAATCTGTGGTTTGGACAAACAAACAACATATCAGATAGCATGTCAGAGATTGTATCACGGTAGTTGGTATCAGTAGTTAAAGATTTGAAATCATAGACATCTTTAATTTGTGGTGAATTAGATTCTCCAAACAATGCATTTCTATATCTTGTTTAATATTACAAAATTACATGATTAGTGTTGATGATTGTACAGGTAGAGATAATGGGATTGCCGATTCGATTATCCAAGTAGTTTCATTCGATACAGTACCGTACAAGATATTAAGTTTTTGGTTCTGTTTCTGCATCAGTAACATGGGATGATCAATAATCTGAACTCCATCAACTAAATTGTTAAAACAGTTTCTATCTACCAATTGGGATCAACCAATTATCTAAAGAAGCCATTCCATGATTTCTGTTTTTTCGTAAAAGTTCATCTGCGTCCAACAATTGTCTCATGGATTTTGTTTTGAGACAATTGATGACATCCGTCGTTATTTCATTTGAAGCAGGTATAATACATTTTAAAATGTTTGCAAGATCAATAAAATCTTGTTTTCCTTGAGCGATACTCCTAAAGGGCATTGCTGGAGGACTCATTAAAATGATGTTTCTGATCCATGAGTTTAAAGGAGGTTGAAAGGCATGGATGATAACAGATGTTGCCCCAGCCGATTGTCCCATTAAAGATATCTATCTATTTAATCATAAGTAGATATGAATACCTGATTGTTGATACCACCAAAAGTTTCAATGTTTTTGTAAATCCATTGTAATGCCATACGTTGATCCAAGATTCCGACATTAAATGATGTGGAATCTCCTATATCCGAACCAGGAAATCCAAACAAAGAAAGTCGATAGTTTATCGTTATAACTATAGAATTTAAAGATTTGGCGAGTATTTCACCATCCAATGCATTTAAACTCCCCGATCCCTACTGAATTAATAAACAGAGTAAGAAAACCGTCTGGAAAGACCCTCCGTGTATAAATACAATAGTTGGCAATTTAGTCGATATGCTGGTGAAGTCTACAATATTGGATGTTCTATTTAATTCCATTGGAACCCAAACATTAAGGAATAAGCAATCTTCCCCGATACTAGTGGGGCAAAAACTTCCTGCATCTCTACATATCTGAGGACAGCTATTGGATAAACTTCAATTTAAGATAGTACCTGTAACCAAATTCCAAAGCATCTAACGTTCCATTTGCAATTATAGGAATTGGAGCTTGCCACCGTTTGGCAGTGGCATAATTAATCCCCAGAAACTTTGCAACATTTCGTTGTTCGTTCAAAATGCCATTAATTGTTCTGTTCCATTAAAATATGAAATTACCCCTTCCAACTGGTACTTAAAGATATAATACGACTGTAACACCCTACTAAGAATAAAATGAATATCATTTTTGGTCTTGCATTAAAGCTTTGGTCTTGGTTGATTAATAGTCAATTGAACAATACGAACAGTTTCACTCGTTGTTTGGATTCTCTAACCAATCAAATCAATTCTGTTTCCGGAAAGTTGTTTTAATAAAGATTCATGGTGGATAATATATTTGTGTGTTAAAATATTGAACTTGAATCGACGCGACTTACCATCTGTTGGAGTAATGAATCCACCTTCACCACAAAATATTCAAGTTGCAGTTCGAATCAGAAATGTGGAGCCGACGAATAAAAGTCAGATTATTGCAGAACCAAATTCAAACAGTATCAACGTTAATGACCCAACCAATCGACGAGAATCAAAACAATACAACTTTGATTACGTGTTAGGAATGGATAGTACACAAGAGATGGTATTTCAAATAGTTAAACCGATAATTCAAAAATGTTTGACAGGTTATAATGGATGTATCTTCGCTTATGGTCAAACTGGAAGTGGGAAAACGTTTGCAATGGAAGGTTTACAAGGAAATCAAAGAGGGGTGATTCCTAGAGTTGCAGAGCAGTTGATGTTATATATTGAAAACAATTCAAGGAGAGATAATCTTGAAGGTATTGATTTCTCTGTTCGTTGCAGTTACTTGGAAATATATCAGGAATCACTACGAGATCTGTTATTAGAAAAAAAATACCAAGGTATAAATATTAGATAGAGCGAGTTTTTTAAATTCCTGATTGAAATCAATTTACGATGTCTAATGTTAGGTGATTTGAAAATCCGTATGGATCCCAATTCAATTACTGGTAAAGAATTGTATGTGGAGGGGCTAACAGAAACATCTATCAAGACGTCTTCAGATTTATTACGGTAATGTATTGAATGTAACTTAAAATTAGGTTGATACAGAATGGTACAAAAAACAGAACAACTGGTGAAACTAATATGAACAAAGTCTCATCTAGATCGCATGCAGTGTTCACGTTGATTATTGAGCAAACGGAACGAAAATTGGTTATCGCAGATTCTATTGACAATCTTCCCACTGTTACAAAGAAGCGTTCCAAGATTCATCTAATCGATTTAGCCGGATCTGAAAGAGCTGATTCAACTGGTGCCACAGGGATACGTTTGAAAGAAGGTTCGGCGATAAATGTTTCATTATCATGTTTGGGTAATGTAATTAATGCCTTATCTACTTCAAATACTTACGTTCCATATCGCGACTCCAAATTGACCTACTTGTTAAGTGATTCTTTGGGTGGTAATTCCTTAACATTGGTTTTGGCTTGTTTAACTCCACTTGCGTCCGTCTATGAGGAAACCATCGCAACCTTACGATTTGCTGAACGAGCCAAAAAGGTCAAAAACAAACCTACAATTAACGTAGACCCTGCTACTTTGCGGTAAATTTAATTAGTATCTAACGGGCTTAGTATAATGGCATTGGAAGCAGAAATATTGAGATTGACTAACTTACTCAGTGATTGCCAATGTAAGAAATCTAAACCGCCTGTTATGGAAACAAGATCAACATGCACTAACTCTAATAAGAAACAATCTCAAACTAAGTCCAAACGACCCAACTGGTTTCAAAGACTATTTTGCTGTTGCTGTTATGAATCAGAGCCAGAAACTTTGAAAACTCAAACTAGTAAACCATATTCTTCGTTGGAAAACTTGAAAAACAGTAAACAAGTTCACCCACATTCTTCTGTAGAAAATTTAAAAACCAGAAAGCAAGTTCACCCACATTCTTCTATTGAAAATTTAAAACAGTCCCAAATATCGGCGCCTAAAGCGAATGCAAAGGTGATTGAAACATTGAACGTAAGTAAGCCATCAAACGACATAATCAAACCTTCGCCATCAGCAAAATCTGCTATGAAAGCTTCCGAGTCGAACAACTCAAAGTTCACTTTGAATGTCAATGTTGAAGATTCAGATTCAGATTCGGACTCAGAAATCATGAATAAGCGACGCGGTTCAAACTCCAAGGCATTCGCATTTTAGTGCGGCTATATGGATATGGATCAATCAGCATTAAATTTGGCCCTAATTTCACCTAATGTGTTGTTTAAGGGATATTTGAAGTTATCGATCGCATTTTAATTCCAATGGTTTTTATTGTAGGTGGTACCATTTAAAAACTATAGTTTATTTGCAAATTCTATAGTATTTTTCCAATCCAACCTTCTTGACTGATTCGATTTTCCTCAAATGTAGCAAAGCAACCAAAACAGCTTTTAATTTCGACTCACCTGAAGAAAAAAATTAGAATTTGGAGGAATACTTAATAAAGTGGACGACTGAAGTTCATTTAAAGTAAATAGTTCAACATTTTCATCGTGCCCTTCCACCAAGAATCGTTTATCAGTGACTAGGTCATTTATATCTATTAGAGATATGAAAGGAAACTAAAACATACCTTGTATAACATCATCTAAATATTTCTTTGTGATTTGAGTAGTGACGCCAAGATCCAATGATTGATATTCACTTTCAGTGGACAAAGTCAATGCTTGATTGAAGATTGACTGACAGGAATTATTAGTGTCAATATATGTATCGTTTTTCAATGTTGGAGGAGTTAATGAATCTATCGATTCTCGATCACTATGGTATCTATCAGGTAGATGTGACGTGTACTTCCGTAATGAAGGTGGTTGGAAATCTGAACTATAACCCCTCTCACTTTTATTTTGAATATCACTAAACGTTGTCGCTGTTAAGTTTTTGTCTTTAATTGGTTTGGTCATTTCAACATTCCCAAGTAAATCCATACTCAAAGAGGAAAGTCCTAGATCATCAAACCTAGACAAAAAATCAGATACATATAAAACGATTGGGTACGTTGGAGAGTCTGGATATTCTAAAGGTGATGTGTTATCCTGATAGTCAATGATGGTCTCATCCAACAAATCGGACGCAAAATCATTATTGAACGTTCGAGAAGTTATTGGAGTCTCCCATATTGCTCGGTGACTTTTTGCATCTAACTCGTTATGCTGGGAATTATTTGAAGGTTGTATTGGTTTCACTGGAATATTCATATCCACCAGTAGGTCTGCCAACGCCTGCAACTGTAATTCCATGACATCGTACGCAGATTTTGCAGTTGAATATAACTGATCAGCTGTAGGAGAATGAGTTGAATCCTTTAACTTCTGTAATTCAGCGAGGGAAGAATTGATTTTTAGAAAGCAACTTTCCTTGACAGTCTGTAAAGGGATGATATGATTACTAGCGTTAATCTAGTGTTTATACTCTAGGAGTGATATTTCCGTATCAATGAGATTTGCGATTGTCTGAAGTTCGTCCATGTTGAAAGAAATTTCTTATCGAAGCGAATAGAACTCAACAAAGTCAATTAACGAGTCTCTTAGCATATCATACTGAGTCTATTAGCATATAATACTGGTCCTATTAACATATAATACTGTATTAATTGTTATTTACTGAGGATTAGTTAAGGACCATAACTAATCATAACTTATAGTACTTTGATAAAATTACTCTTTCGGTATAATTGGATTAGGAATTCACAGTTTCTATTGACTCTCGCTTATTTATTCCCATCTACAATAAAAATACTTCAAGTTTGTTGTGTTTTGAAGGCTTTTATAGAAAGCGTTGGCTTCATTTTCGTGTTTGCCATCATGAATCCATTAAATCCCCCTGAACAGCATACAATACCACCAACGTCACCAACTGCTCCTTCAACTACTCCAATATCTCCAAATGCTACTTCTCCCACTGGTTACACAATACCAACTGGTCACACAGGCAATTATCATTCAGAACAACCAAATCGACTCGCATCCTCTCCATTAGATAATATGGGAAACAAATTTAATTCTTTTAAAACTTCCCTACAGAGTGGAATCAGAAAGCTCACTAATGACCCAAATATGAAATTTAGTAACCAAAAAACACAGAAACTTAAAAAACGTAATGAGATAGTTGAATAACAATTTTAGCTAATAACCCTGCTCCTGTCGTGTCTCTTTTTGGAATGACTGTCAGTGCCGCGCTAGAATATAACAATGAAATGTTGTTATGTAATGATTTGATACCCAGAATAGCATACAATTCAATGAAATACATAGAAGCAAAAGGTTATCCATCGAATTAATAGTTAGGACTAGATGAAATGGGAATATACCGTGTGTCAGGGTCAACAAAAGATATCGGAGAAATCAAGTTGGCATTTGACACTTACTATGATGTCGACTTGTTACAAATGATGCCCGATACGAATGCTGTAGCATCATTATTCAAACAATATGTCCGTGAATGTAATTAATTAAGGTATATTGATGATTAGTACCGGAATGTTTACTTACATTCCAATTGGAACCACAATTTATTGCACTATTTGCACATTATACAGATTCGGATTTACAATTTCCAGAATCACTGAAGCCGACCGATCCACATCCAGTCATACAAGATCAAAATTTGATAATGGGATTGAAGCAGTTGATTGAAAAGCTACCAACATGTAATCGAGATTTTCTAGGAATGTTCATGCATCATCTATCAAAAATATCCCGCAACTCTAACGTGAATAAAATGACAAGAAGTAATTTACTACTCGTATGGAGTCCAACCCTCCGATTTGGTGGAGCTTGTTTAACAGTTATGGTCATTCTATGTGAATTACTGTTCCCTATCAGTCATATTTCGGAACCTGTGAAAACAAAATTGAATACTAAAAGGTCTGCACCCTCAGTGAAAGTAAATAACATCAAAACGGGATCTAGTAAACCAGTTCCAATATCAGCAAGTGACACCCAAAGAGCTGCTGCACAGCTATCGAAATCAGAACCGGAATTATCATCACCTACAGTGCAATATCCTGGTGGTCGAAGACCATCCAAGCACAACTTGGTAATGATACCTGCACGGCAATCTTCAAAAGAAAAACAGGTTTCTACATCATGGAATGAAATGATTGATTATGATGATCAAGAAACATCAAAGCCAAGAAAGACAGGAACTGCGGATTTGGTAGACTTTTTCAATGAGTCTCGCATAGAAAAACCTATTAAAGCCATTTCATCTTCAAATATCGATCAAAAATCAGTCAATTCTTCAAGTAAATCGCCATTGAACAGTGGTATACATAATATTTTAATAGTTAGACATTACTGCTAAGGAAACACATTCGAGTCTAGGAATTGGATCTAGTTCTCAAGATATACCAACATCGGAACCGAAAAAGCTCGTTGTGCGTTCAGGTCGTAAACAGAGTATCGATGAGCAACGTGAAAACCAAAGAGCACTTCTTGACTTTTTTAATGAATCCAGATTGGATACGAAGAGCAAAATCAAAGAATCTAGTAAAAGATTGTTTAACATATTAATCTTCATAGACGTTGAATCGCACAATACAAATCATTTACCTTCAACGACAACTTCGATACCTAGTTTACCACCCAGAACAGACACCACAGCAAGCAAATATCCACCACTTCCACCTCGAACAGTAACCCATTCTCAAGGCACAGAAATAACCAAAAGCACTGATAAACTAGCAAAAATTGACAAACCATTACCTGTTAGACCAACGGATATACGTAACACTTTGATGGATATTAAAGTATCCATATCTCCATTGTTTGGGTCAGAATTTCCAAATCTGGAAATCAGTCAATCTGATAATGATGATATTTTAGGCAGCTATGAAAATGGATCACCGGCGACTCAATAAAGTCTATAAATTGTTGGATAATTGAATCCCAACATTCATAGTGTTTTATATATAATCATTGACAAAACCTGATGCAAATTCATAATAAATTACCGAATAAAGTAAATAAGTTCTAACTAGTATTGATACAAAATATATTTCTATCACCTAAGCAAGTCTAAAATGGTAGCAACTGTTTCGAAAGTCTACCAGATTTTAGCACGTAATTCCTCTGGTCTAAACAAACGCTCGCCCTCTTTGATGTTAAAGGCTTCATGGAATTCTGGGACATTAGCCAGGATACCATTAACACGGAACACACCTGGTGAATGTGGATCATTGAGTAATCTTTGTTGCATTAATGAATCCTTCATCTTTATTCTCCAAATTTGTGCATGGGCAATAAAGAATTGTTGGTTCAATGTGAATTTTGGATGAATTGGTACTTTATCACCATGTTGTTTTAAAAATTCTTGGTAACCAGTGTATGATAATACAATTCCACCCAAGTCTGCAATGTTCTCTCCTTGAGTCAACTTTCCATTCACTTTTCCTCCAGCAATTTCAAACTCATCGAATTGATTGATGATCTTTTCGGCTCGTAGACCAAACTCTTCAGCATCTTCTGGTAACCACCAATCAGCTAGGTTTCCTTCTTGGTCGTATTGTCTACCTTGATCATCATATCCATGAGATAATTCATGAGCAATAACTGAGCCTGTGAAATGTTAGCATATTTAAACGGTTTACCGATTCCTCCGAAATTCATTGGGGCGAATCTGTATGGTTCTTCTTTGGTTGGCGGATAAAAGAATGGTGGTTGTAAGATTGCAGCGGGGAAAACAATCTCGTTATTAGTTGGCATATAATCTACTTATTAGAATTTAAACACACTTACATGCATTGATAATGTAAGCAGGCATAAACCAGATTGATTTGTCAACTGGCTTGTTGACTCTTTCAAATACTGTCTTATACTTATATTTTGAAGCAATTTGGAAGTTCTCAAAGTAGGAGTTTGATCGAGATACTTTTCCATTTAACGGAGAGTAATCCATCCAAGTATCTGGATAACCAACCTTGACAGTGAACTTTGATAACTTCAAAAGGGCCTTCTGCTTAGTTTCTTCCTTCATCCATTTCAATTCTTTGATTTTGATTTCGAATGCTTTAATGATAAATTGAATCAATTCCAATGCAGATTCTTTAGCTTCAGGAGGGAAAAATTTGGTGACATACATTTCACTGACCAAATCTTCCAAAACGGATGATACGTTACTCATCACACTTTCCCATCGAGGTTTTTGTTCTGCGATTCCATTAAGAGTTTTGGAACGGAAATCAAAGTGCTCATCAACAAGAGCCTTGTTTAAGAAAGGAGCAGCACTTGCCAAAAAGAAGTTTAGCAAGTAAGATTTCAAAACTGATAGTTCAGTTTGATTCAATAAGGCACCAAGGTTTTCATGGAACTCTAAACTGTCCACGATTAAATCTCCTGCATCTTCAACACCTAATGCTTTTAGATAAGATCCCCATGGAAACGATGATAGTTCGGTAAGTTTTTCAACAGAGATTTTGTTGTAAGTTTTTTGGGAATCACGTAAATCTTCTGGTTTGGAACTAAGTTCCGCAACTTTCTTTTCAAATTCAAAAACTGCATTTGCATTTAGTTCTGCAGTTTCTTCAGCTTGACCTGATAAAATAAACATGTTTTTGATGTGTTGACGATATTTTTGGCACACATCTTTCTTTGATTCTTCTAAGTAAAACTCCCTTGAAGGTAGTCCTAATCCAGATTGATAAATTGCTAAAACATTCCAAGTAGATTTCTTACTGTCTGGTTGGGGGAATGGAAACCTATACGTTAGAAGTTAAAGGAAATACCAAAGAGGTCGAGCAGAGTATCCCACACCAACAATTTGAATTTCGGCAACCAATTCACTGAATTCTTCTAAGCTAGAACATGCTTCAATTCTATCAAGTGAATCCTTGATTGGTTTCAATCCATTTTCTTCCACTTGTGCTTCATCCATTCCAGAAACATATAATTCAGCCAAAAGAGAGGAACCAGGTTCATCCTTTAATAGTTCTTCAAAAAGCACTTTTAAATTCTCGTTATTTGATTTATCCAATTCACTAGAAGCTCCCCAGCTTGCACGTTCACCAGGAATTTCGTTTTGACTTAACCAACCACCATTCACGTAATGGAAAAAGGATTCACCAGGCTGGACAGAGAAGTCCATGTTGCTTAATTCGATTGCACTGCGTGTCATTTGATTGTGAAGTTGAAACTTGTTCTTCCTTTCATATACCTTTTGAAATGGTGACACAAAAAGCAGTGGCTTTGGGGCAATGTTGAACGAATTCATTTTGCATTTACCACTTTTAGAACTATGGGACTATAGAACAATTTGGACTCTTGATGCAACTGTTTGTTGATAAATTGTGCTGAAATTGAGAGTGAAAAATGTTCAATCGACAACTCTCAAACTACATGTGATTTTCATTACCATGTGTTCTGTAAGATAGTTGAACTCTTTTGGTCACTAAATAAAACACTGTGTAACAAGTATTACAATACCTTCATGGTAAATTTAACAAAGTATTCTGTGGGGAGAGGTGTTACGAATTGATTGTACATATTTTGTGAATAACAAATTAATGAACTGACTGTCTGTGTCCTGCAAGTGATCTAGAAATTCACAGCGCTCTATTTGACCAAATTGTTAAATGCTCTGGATCTTTATTCTTCCTTTCCTTAGTTTGGCCCATTATTCATCAAATCAAAACCGAGTTGGTTCGAACCCTAACGACGCTTCATTCTTTCTATACGCCAACGATGAATGTACCGTTCGATTGACATTTCCTTTTTTTTACAACCAGTGCTCTTCGTTGGATGATGGATGGATTCGACCTATTTGCAATTCAAATGGAACAACCACACTAAATTACTTTGATTCTAAAAACAACTGTGAACAGTCAAGTGCTCTACTATCGTATCGATCTAACAAATCAAAGCAATGCTCTAAACTTAAAGATACTACGGGTGAAGGCTTCTACTACGTTCGGGGAGAATGCTCATATGGATCTGGTCCAACTACAAAAACTGTTGCTGTTGTAACAACTACTTCATCTAGGCGACCATCCTCATCAACTAAAACTACATCAGTTGAAATAACTACTGGATTGATTACTCCAGTGAAATGTCCGCAGCCAACGACAACTACAACTACGTCAGCTTGTTTGCGTGGTTTTTATTTCACTGAGCTGATCTATTTGATAGTATTTAACTTGTGGTTGGTATAAATATATATATAACTACTGCATTTGTATTAATGTCAAATGAGTAACATTGTAACGCTTTGAAAATCTCGTACATACGTACTTATTGCTACCTTTACCCCTTTACAATTATTTTCCCGATCGATGCGAGTGGATGCAATATTGAAAAATAAATAGTCAGATTGTCTGTTTCTATCACCCCATGACAGTATCTAACAATGCACAGACAGTTTTCAAAAACCACAGACATTTTGTGCTGGTCCAATAAAGCTTCATTAATCATCCTTTAATATACATCATTGAATGCTACAAGATCAGTTGTTTAATAGAAAGCTATACAAAAAAATCAATCACAATACCACATCACTGGATTCTGATGATGATCAAGTCAATCACCTCACCGAAACGAGTTCTGAGGATACTCAAAAGACAGTTTTTGAACCATTTAAAGACGCTGAATCTTGCTTTTGCAAAACACCTCATTTAGATCACATCATTTCCAAAGATGTTTTTAACATTCCAATTGACTCTTTGATTTTCAATTTGTTTGATGAAGCTGGGGAAGAACTGATGCTTGGCGTATTAGAAGAAACAGGGATTTCTGGTAAAGTAGTAAGACTCCTAATTTATTAGATTTACATACATCTCCTTGGGAGTTTATCAATCAACTCACTAAACAGCGTTTAGTATCATATACTACAATGGCAAAAAGAAAACCTTTATGTAAGTTTCCAATTTAATAACCTTCTATCAGTTGGAACAGGAAAGATCCACAATATTCAAACTCAGAACTTAACAACCACTTTAGAGTAATCATTTGCACAATTAACGTCATTAGTGGATATATATACGATGTAATTATTGTTCCAACTTCAAAAAATTATGAAGTTAGACATAAAATGTGTATATCGCCATTTGGAGTGGGTACCTTAATTAAATCTACAGTGTCTGTTAACGTAACAGCATCAAAGAAACCAACCAAGAAAACAACGCAAGTCTTGAGTGAATTTATTGGCTTTTACGCAAGTTTGCAATACCGATTGAATGAAATGGCAAAAGTTAATAGTGTAACCGATGCTCATCCAACCTCAAACGTCCAAGGTCCAAGAAAACTTGATGGAGAAGATGTTGCACAGATATTATTTCAAACCAAAACTAATGATAAGACCAATCTCTATGGAACGATGAAACGAAGTTTAGTCCATCCTACCGTACAGAGTAAGCTAATGCAAAAAGAACCCACTAGTACAACGCTCTACTCGCAGAACCTAAAAGAGCCAAAAGCAAAGCTCTATGGACCACAATCTATTTTTAATAATCCAGTTTACTCAACACAAATACAGCTACAACAGCCAACTGTAAATTACATACAATGTAGCACATCACCTGGTAGTAAACCAATATATTCAACCAAGATACGAGTAAAGAATCAAGCAGGTGAACCTCCTGAGCTTCCTAAACGACATGAAACCCCATTATCATTTCAAGCAAAATACACCAAAAGCCCTGTTACTGATTCTTCAGATGATTATTTGCAAAAACCCGAATTGCCGCTAAGAAAGTCAACCCGTAAAATGAAAGCATACATGTTCGATGATCAACCTTCAAGCACACGATCTCGTTCTCAATCTGCCGACTTGGATTATACAAAAAAGCAGAATTTAAATAGCGTTAAAGGCAAAGCACGTAGTATTGATTTTGAAATGCCACCCACATCAACTTACTCAATTAGTGATTTTTATCAACTACCAAAAGCTGTTCAAGTTGAAGATGATAATAGAACTTCGGTAGATCCTGCTCTTCCAGGAATATTTTGTACGCTTGCTCGAGAATGTGGTTGCATAAAATGTAAGTCTGATCTGCTCGTACCGAAAATGAGAACTCAGGTCTATTTTGTTTTGTATAGTTTAGAAATAATGGTCTTTCTCTTTGGGATGTCTTCACTCTTACAATTTATTGGTAATAACAAATAAACTTGTACATGTTTTATAGGATCAAAGTTCAAATATATTCACATATTTTTTACAAATGTTCAAATATCACGTATCCTTAATAGAGGTGATGTTGGTTTTTGCTTCAGTGGTAACAGTGACATTAGGAGCTATTGAAGTTACAAATTTGGCAAATGCTTCCAATAAAAGTGTATTTAAACAAGAATGGACGGATAAGATGGTAGTGCAAATCACGAATCCAGTGTATGTTTCAAAGCTATCAACAGGCCCTATTGTAAACCCAGTTAAAATAGCAATAACCACATAAGATAAAGCAAAAAAGATTTGCAATACCAATAACTGAAAGGTTTTTGAGCATAATCCATATATCCTTGAACATTTTTGTAAAAGTGTCAGTTTAGGAAACATTTTGGATGATATTGTTGCAGCAATATACAAAATTGGAATTGTATTCCATAAAAATACAATTATGATCCAAATTGGATTGATTCTTGACCATAATTTAGCTAAATGGGTTGGAATACAAAATGGGATTCCATTATTTTCGCGATGACAAACACCAACATAATATCCTCCTAACTATAAAATTAAGTGAAAACAAACCTCCAAATACAAAATGAAGTGCGATTAAAAAGTATTTAATAGCCCATTCTGGTCTTTTAAAGTCAGTAACCATTCGAAATGCGACAAATACTTTCATCGTTTGAAGTGTGGAAAAGAGAGTTCCTATATTCTGACAAAACGAAATAATTAACAACATTGACCCTTGCAATGTTTTGGATTGACTGGTATTTGGTAAAGGTGTTCTCCAATAAATTATGTGTATGACACTGTGGACTATCCACATGATTTGATTTACTAGACACGCTCCATTAAATCTAGTTCGTTTTGCATTGAACTTTGTAAATAAACTTATGAAATTCCAAAGGTCGCATGATATTGCAATGGCAAATAGTAACCATTGTAGTATACCGTTCACTGAAGTATTGGGTGCAACTGAAAGAGTATTGGGAATGTATGTGGTGAAAGTTTTGGTAGATTCTCCTCCAGATACGATCTGATAGGATACATACCCCAAACTGTCAACAAATATGGCAGTTTGGGTCAATGCCATATTGGTTACTGTTCCTTCACAATTATCTTCAGAATAATACGAGAACGATTGATTTGTATAGCATTTGAATCTTTGATCAATACATCGATCAGTGTGAGCAAGAATTGATATGAATCCAATGTGAGATCCATTATAGTCTTCTACAAGACTGACATTACAGTAAGCATTATTGTTGGCTTCCAAAGGTAATCGTTTTTGACCATTAGTATCATTAATTAACGCTGGTCTTCCACTTGTGTATCCACCAGATAAGCTTAAATCTAAAACGCTATAACAACATCCACCATCAACGAACCCGAATGCGACACCACACGACCCGTAATCAGCATCTTCCATTTGACTTTCAAATAAGCTGGCTCTTGTACTATTATGAGAACTTGCCATTTGTACTGTCACTGTGGATATCGTATACAATAACATTATGTTTGGAGGACCTTCGCAGTTTGGGGAATCCAGCCATTGGGATTGCAACATTGTATGAGCAGATACTTGTAGACATAGAATTAAATATATCATTAAATTAAGGAACATTTTATGAAAGTTTTAATACAGAACCGAAAATAGATGAGGTCATTCAATTCACTACCTTCCATATTCATCCATCAAAACACATGGATATCTTTCCCATATAAATCAAATACTATTACGATAAAAAGAATCATGCTGATTATTTAACTACTGATAAAATCAATATATTGGAATTGAAAACCAACATCGACTTATTTAAATACTATTTCCCTTGACAACCTTGACAACAGTAATTTTCCAAACTGCTAAACTGATCCCGAATACTGTGAATCTCTTGACTGATGAGTTCAGATTCGACGTTAAATAGATCAACCAAATTGGATTTCAGAGGATCTTTCAAATTCTGATAGAAATTCTGATTGTAATCCATAAGAGTGAGAATAAATAGCGTAAGATAAGCTACAAATTCGTTCACATTTGATATGGCCGATTCCGGAAATGTATCCATAAATGATTTCCCAGAGAAGTTATTGATAAAGCTTCTTATTAATGAGTGATGATCCACCAATTCAAGAATCTGTTTGTATAATTTTGTGTTTGATAACTCTTTTAGTAACTCATTCAAAGATTCAATATACTGATCTAACGAACTATCAGCGTGTTCTTGTTCATTTTCCGAAAATAAATTCAAATGGTTTTCAATGACGGTTGAAAAATTCACTAAACCTATTAGGATCAATCAGATAAATACCTGGAATTGATTGAATTAAAGTTTTTAGGAATATCTCTGGAGTAACCATATCTCCCAGTTGATTCACGACTCTTGGAAATTCTTCGAAAATAGATGTTCTTAAATCAACCCAGGATTCGCTGTTTACTTTTAATCTCGTACAACCATGTTGACGTAATTGACCCCTTCTTAACACCATATATCCTCTTGGCTTTTTGGTTGCAGAATCATGTGGATGCAAGGATTCCCATAATAAATCAAAAGTAATCCAATATGTGGAATACTTGAATCTCGCAACGTCTAAAATCAACACCATATCTTCTGCTTCGTTATAGCTGTTATGATGTTAGCTTTTAAGCGATATACCCTCCAATTGGACTTTATATTAGTATTACTGTGACATACCTGAAGTGACCGTCCCCTGTTTGACCTAGCGTTTTTCTGCTAAAGGACACAATCTATAGATGTCAGTCTCAAATAAATCAACCATGACAACATCAGATGATCGAACAGATTCTTTTAATGCTTTTAAAAATGATTCTTTCGTACTAGCCGTTTAAAAGTATAGAATCTTACGTTTGATCAGCGCGTCTCATCTCAGTACGAAGACCATTACAACGTGCTAAACAATTCAACTCCCCCATGGTAACACCTTTTTCTTTTATATGCTCCAACGATCGACAACAATCCAACATGGTTTCATCATACCATCTCCAACCTATATTTTTAATAAAGTTTTTGATAGATACCACCCTTCCATTTTCTTAGCGGATCAACTTGTAGAGCATTTAAACTCATACATAAAGTAGCTAGCCCACAGTAGGCTGGTTCGGATTGGGTCAAAAATTGCGTTGATAATTCATAGTAAATCTCCATATATTCAGTATTGATTGCAGTTTGAAATAATCTTTTGCCTTGCTCTGAATTAAGAGCAATACAAGAATCCTATTAAATTTTAAAAATTCAAGGGTTGATATTTACAGGTAAGGTACGTTTATAGAACGAACGAGGAGTAGTTGGAGGTGTACCAGCAGCAGATTGATTGTTTGCCATGATTTTTAATTTAAATCCAGTGGAATGTTTAAGGAAAGATCAACAGGTCAATAATTTATCGCGAGCCGTAAACTGCAAAGAGAAAAGGATGCGCTGTAAATCTGCACGTACCCAATTTTAATAATCAAACGATTTAATAATAAGTGATTTATTGATAACTATGCTAGTAACAGCTACATTAGAACACCTGGAACGTAGATGTATGATACATTATTAGAATCGGTTCTCGTTATTCATTCAATCTTCAATTCAACTTGCTATCTTTATTCTTTCATTTGTGTAAGTTTCTTCATCCAAGTTCAGTTTTGTGAATTGCATTTTTTTTGTTTCTTTTCCAATTGGATTTCAAAATGGATTCAGAGTTGAACCCGTCAAAGTTAGGGACCAAGCAATAGTAAAAGACTATTATAATGATTCATTAGATTACAGCTGGGATGATATTTATGATAGAGAAATTGAGAATTATGTGCATTCTGGTGATAAAGGGGAGATTTGGTTTGGAATGGATTCAGCAGAGAGAATGGTAGATTGGGTAGAAGAGAATATATCTGATAAATCTACAAAAATATTGGATTTAGGTTGTGGAAATGGTCATTTACTTTTTTTATTGAATGATTTGGAGTTTAATGATTTAATGGGAATTGATTATTCAAAGCAATCTATTGATTTATGTACCAATATTGCAAAAGATGAACAAAAATCAATATCATTTAAACAAGTGGATTTATTAGATAAAACCCAAGTGGATGCGATTGGAAAAGTAAACTTGGCATTGGATAAGGGAACTTTTGATGCAATCTCTTTAGCATCAGCAGATCAGTATCAACTTCCCGGTACAATTACACCAGCAAATCAGTATGTTAATGCAGTGTACGACCTACTACTTCCAAAAGGTTTACTGTTGATCACATCTTGCAATTGGACAGAATCAGAATTATTAGCCAGATTTTCAATCAAGTTTAATATGATTGATAAGGTGAAATATCCTTCCTTCACATTTGGTGGAGTTTCTGGTCAAAAAGTGACTACTTTGATTTTTGAAAAGAAAGAATAACGTCAACCTTACTAAAGCAATGCATTTCACCAATAAAAGAATATAGATCCAGTTAATGCAATTAAAAATATTTTATTACATTCATTCCTGTTTAATATCATTAGCTTTTGCTTCTTTTGCAGCTTCTTTAGCAGCTTCTTTGGCTTCTCTTTCAGCTTCAATTTCCTTTTTACTTCGTCGTTTTCGTTTTGGTTTTTCATCAGCACCATTACCACCATCAATAGGATCAGGTAAATCTTTTACTAAATCTAATAAGAAATCAAATTTGGGTTCATTCATCACAGCTTTTTTCCTATATGTTACTTTGTATTTTTAAATTTACAAATGAGAGACTGTCATTTTTTTGGCTTCTCGTTGTCTAATTTCTTCAACAGTAGTTTTCAGTAAAGCTGCTAGAAAACATTCTAAAGCTTTTGCAATTAAAACTGGAGTGACTTGAGATACTTTGCCAACATCTTCATCTGATCGCATGATTCTTTTGATTCGAGCTGCTGGAAATCTAGTTTTCTGTTTCTTTGGAGTCGGCACTAGCGTGAGAAATAGTTCCATACTATTGGTAATGATAGAGTCTTTTTAGTTGTTAATTGGTTGGTTTTTTGGTTGGGATTTCCAGTTTTTCACCACTTTTTTGACCCTGTTGAGAGAGAGAAAATTCAATCATAATGACAGTCTTTAGATCAACTATTCAATTCAAGAAAAAAAAACCAATTAATAAACAAGAATATGCAACTATATTTCATTGGTTATCACTATGCACCAGTCACTTGCCCTTCCACAAATGATTGAGCATTCTCTCGTGTAATCGATTGAATTTTGGAAACCTTATTCATAAAAGTAACTCCATAAAACTTGTTGGCATGAACCAACAATTCTGGTCGAAACGTCGTGGTAATGAATTGTGCCTTTTTACTTAATTCTTTCACCATATCTGGATATTTTAATTGTCAGAAGACATACCTGCAACCGCCGTACGATATTGGGTGTCTAAGGCTGCATCAATTTCATCAAACAGATAAAACGGTGCTGGATCGCATTTTTGAATTGCAAAAATCAATGTCAAAGCTACCAATGATTTCTGACCACCAGATAATCTGCATGTTAGAAAAAGAACCAATACTGTGGCATTCGAAGTTGTTGTCCAGGTGTGAAAGAAACATTCAATGATACACCAGTATATTGTTCAAAGGTATCATCTTGTGATTGGAATGACATCTAATACCATTAATAACTATCTTTACGTCTTCCTCAGATCTCTTTAGCATAACCAAAGTTCCATCTCCATCTGGAACAAGTGATTTCCACACCAATTTGAAATTTTTAGCAACTTCATCAAAAGTCTTTTCAATGACTTCATTTTTACGCAAATCTAAAGTTTTGATCAGTTTTTCGATAGCCTAAAATGGTTTACTAAAATTGAATTGAAAACCTTGGCAGATTTATCAAGTTCAAACTTTCTTGATTCCAACTGTTCACGTTGATTAGTGAAGTTTACGTATTGTTCAAAAGCCTTCTTATTCACATGTTGGTACTGACCTAACGTCTCATTCACCTTATGCAGTCGTTTTAGAAGCTTGATGTTAAGCAATTATTTCAAACCTGCTTTGAATTCAATTCTTGATACTTTTCAAATGCTTCCTCAGGCAAGACACCCAAGTCTCGAATATGCCGTACCGCAGTTTCTTTTTTCTGAAGGAGGGTAGCCCGTTTAGTTAAAAACTTCTCCATCATTAATTGCTGTTTTTCCATGGCCAGATTATCTTCCGCTTGTGCGGCCTAATCTATAAATAACAATACCATTACATGTGAAGATTCTAGTTTTCGATTAGTCTCGGTGATGGACTCTTGGACGTTGTTGATTTGGTCATTTAACACTAACATTCGTTAAACATAAGAATGATACCTTCGATTTGACTTTCAATCTTCTGAATGTTTTGCTCAACCTTTTCGAGTTCATGGCGTTGATCGATCAACTGGTCTGCTAAATGACTATTATCTTCAAGACCATCCATCTTATTATCGATCAACTCTAATCTTCGTTTTAAGTTGGTACTTAATGTTATTTCTAAATCATTTTTGTTTAATTCAACCTAGGAGGTTAGAACAAAAAATATATAACCTCAGCACGTCGAGCAGTTAAATCCGCTAATTCTACTCTAGTAGATTCAATATCATTTGGTAAACTTTCAAGCAAGTCTAACTCTGGCTGACTAAGTTTTTTTCGGAGTGGTTCTTTAAGATCTGAATGAATAGACGTAATTTGTGAGCGAATTTTTTCCAATCTAGATTCTAATTGTTGCCATGATTTATTCTAGAATTATTTGAAACCATTAAACAATACCTGCTGACTATAGAAAGACTGTAGTTGTTCTTGGTATCGAATTTTCGTTTCTATTTCCAATGCGAGTGGCTCTCGACCAGATAACATTTGCTTCTTTTGAGCAGTTAAATCTCCACATTTATCTCTGAGTTTTAGTATCTCTTGATCCAATTTAACAATATCCTTCTTGTACGAATCAAGTTTTTTAGCGTTTTCGTCCAATTTGCTACGCGATTCAAGCATCGACTTGATTGCTTCCAAGCGGGAATGTCGGTGATCATGAAAGCCACCAGTTAGAGCACCTTTTCTGTCTGCTCGATCTCCCTCGAATGTAACACCCGTGAGCTGATGAGTACGGGCAAAATTGGAGGCTTCTTCCAAAGTAGGAGCGACAATAGCCTTTCCGAAAACTTGCAATATCGCTGGATGGAACTTTGGGTCATATTCTAAACGCGAGATCAATGGAATAGCATCAGTAGAGTCAGGATACTTTGTTTGATGTGGTCGAAGTCTGTTTAATGGCATAAAAGTTACTCGACCACCCTTTTCTTGGTTCAATGATTTTAAAATCATTGAAGCAGTTTCATCTGTATCAACTACAACATGAAAAAGTGAAGCACCAGCTACCACTTCGACAGCTGTGTGTAAATTTTCTTCAACGGTAAATAATTCATACAATGGTCCATAATAGCCTTTAATCTTCAATCGCTCCACAATTCTGTTGATAGACTTAAGCCCTCTCGAAGTGTTCTAGTCTGTTAGATAAAATCGATTACTCTATCCATGGTCGTCATCAAAGTTCTAAAGCTCTTTTCCGCTGATTGTCGTAGAGTTTCTGCAGTTGCAGTAAGTTTTGCTTCATTTCTCCACACAAGCCTAGGGTTATATAATTGAACAAATTACTTGCGCTCTTGTTCCATTGTATCTTTCTTTAGTTGTGTTTCTCTAAATGAAGCATCCAACTCTTCCAATTGAGACCTTCTACTTACTAATCTGGTTTTCAAGGCAGTAAGCTCAGCTTCTAAAGCCGAAAGATCTTCTTCAGTTTTCTTTTTTTCGTTTCCAAGGTCGTTTTGTTGAGATAGAGTTCCTGTAAGATCATCTTCACAATTTTTTAACATTTCTTTGAGCCACAAATCACGGTCTTTCTGTGTCTTAAAGCGATCGAAACTTCCTTGTTTAGCCTTCAATGAGTCCAACTGTGCATTTAACAATGCCATTCTAATGTAAATCTATAGTGATTAAACCTAGCGAATAGTTAATAACATTTATCATTACCTTTCGTTTATCTCCAGTTCTTTCATCTTTAAATTATCAAATTCTGGAACTAGCTTATCTAATGCATCTTGCTTGGACTTGATCAGTGAAACTATTTCATTTCGCTCTTTATTCACTTCCGACTAGTCATGAGTTAACATCCAATCCTTACAGTAGATTTGGTACAATCTTTTACAGCTTTTTCCAAGTCAGTGATGGATAATTCTAGTGTTGATTTTGTTTGAATGCATTCTTGGAAGTCTTCTTGTAGTTGTGTTTTCTCTAGAAGTAGAACCCCATGCGATTCCCTATGCTCCAATAACTCATGTTCAAGTTGCTGGATTATCATCATTCGATCTGATAAATTTTCATAGCGCTTAACAGTTTCGTTTAGTTCTTCCGCTCTACTTTCCTCCAGCATTTCCAATTGAGCAAGTGATTCATTTTGTTCTTTAAAGTAAATTGAATACTCCAAGCATCTTCGTTCTCGATCTGCAGTTTGAAATTTTGCCAAGTCCTCTTTTTCTTGATCCAACTCACTTAATCTTTCTTCAATATAGTCCAATAATTCATTGATTTGATTTCTTTTCAAGTCTTTGAAATTAGATTTGATTTATAATAACCTGTTTCGTCCATTATTTTAACACTTTCCACTCTTCGCTGTTCATATACTTTGGTTCCCGCCACTTCTTTCAACAATTGTAATCTTTCCGAATCTTTTGAGTTTGTCAATGCCGTTATCTAAATCCTAATAAACTGAAATTGATAATCATACTCGGCCTTGTGGTACAATGTAGTATGGATTAGATCTGGAAAAACCAGCAGATTCCAGTAAATTCAACACCTCAGATTTACTAAATGTATCAATTATCTCGTCAAAGATTACGTAACACTCTTTCTGTCCAAAGAATATTCATCTTTCTTTAGTCCAATAGTTCTTCTCAGAACCACTTCCTCTTTTCCAGTCTCCAGAATAAATAATTAGATTCACTTACAGGAAATCGATTGTCCGAATTATCGAATATTATTTCAACATAGGCAGAAATGGTTGGTTGACCAGAACCTTCCTAAGGAGATGAATGATGAGATGTATACATGAAGTAAAGATTGACGTTCTTCTCTTGTCATATTAGCGTAAGCATCATTGAGAACAAAACGAATTGCTAATATGAGATCAAATGAAATACCCCAAAAGAAATTTGACTTTCCAGAACCATTTCTCCCCACTAAGTGATTTAATATATTTTCCAGTACCGACGACATTATGATTCTGCGAGAAAGGTTCCATGACAGTTTGATCTTTGTAGGATTTGAATCCTTGTATTATAATCTGTTTGATGTACATTCAAGGTGTCCGAAAAAATATAAAAATGAAAAACAAAAATACAAAAATAGAAATTCTTTTTAATTAATTTGTAAATTCAAGGCTGATGATATCCAAGTCAATCAACTCTTGAATCCGTAATTGCGACTCTTCACTCCCTCGTTTACTAGCCTAAAAATTAATTTATATATATATACCTCCTTATAAAGTGTTAGGGCCTTTTGCATATCCTGAGAAACTCCTGTTCCATTCTCATATAATGCTCCTAGGTTGAAAATCGCTCGCGCATGCCCTTGCTTCATCGCTGATCGATAATAAGAAACCGCTTTAGAAATATCAGGAGATCCATCTGGTCCATCGTGAAGACCAAGTTCACAAAGTTCACCTACAATTTAATCAATAATATACTATACCCAGCAAATTTTGTGCATCTGGATCTCCATGAAGGGATGCTTGGATGACTCGATTCTCTGGATCGTCTTTTGTACTTGGTTTTCGTGAGTTTGGTGGATTTGCAGCAATATTCAATATAGACACTGCAGTTGGTATGTCCATTATTGACTCTGGTCCACAAATTAAAAGAGATGCCATTCTAAGGATGGCTTTTATATGTCCCTACGTTTAATCAGTTCGTATTACCTTTACAGCACACTCTTGATAAAATCTTAAGGCCATGTGTAAATCGGGCCCCAAAATCACACCACTGTTATCTGAGCAACCTAACTCATATAGATAACCAAGTTGAAATGTAGCATCCACATTACCTAGTGTTTTCGCTAAATAAAATTGTTGGATTGCTTCAATGTAATTCTTTTCCAACAATAACATGTAACCTAAATTATTGGTTGCGTTTGGATGGTGCTTTTCCGCTGCTTGTTTATAACACACTTTAGCTTGACCCAAGTCTTTTGGGACTCCTTGTCCTTCTTCATAGCAAATTCCAAGATTATTATGCGCAGGAGTATACCCCTAACTATTACAACTTCAAAAGTATACCTGCTCAGAAGCTTTGCGATACAAAATACTGGCCTGGAAATAGTCTTTGCTCACACCAATTCCTTTATAAAAGCAGTTCCCGAGTGCATTTTGAGCTCGAGCAAATCCTTTATCTGCTGCAGATTTGTACAGCTCAAATGCAAGTCTTTTATCTTCTGGACAGCCAAGACCATGTTCAACCATATATCCTTTCATGAATAATCGATTATTACCATAGTTTGTGGTAGCATCATCGAATCCCAACTGTGATGCACGCTTGTAGCTAGCTACTGCATTCTTATAGGACACTTCGCATCCTTTACCCGACTCATTGAGTCTTCCTAAATGATTCAGCGCTTCTGGGCAATCCAGTTTAGCTGCCATTGTGTAATATTTATGGCCCAAAGCGATATCCGTTTGCCTTCCCAAGCCAAACTCACACATTACTCCCATCATATTAAGGGCTTCTGGTAAGTTGGATTTGGCGGCACTCTACTTTATAAGTATAGAATAATTTACTTCATAGCGCTTATAAGCGGTTTCAAAGCTTTGTGGGACACCATATCCTAGCAGATATTTTTCTCCTTGCATATAGACTGCTTTAGCATCATTCACATTCAAATCTAGTATGTGGGCTATGTTACATTATTACCTAGCCAATCTGTTAAACCAGTTGCGACTGCCAATTTGGTTAAATTATCCGAGGTATTAGCCTGATTACTCTTCTGCTCTTGTTGAATCACCAAATTCAAGTTCAACATCAAATTGACCCATGATTTATGTACTGAGTTGACTAATTCAGCCAACTTTTTCTTTCGAGAATTCTGATTAAGAATTGATGTCATTGTTTTCTCATAACGCTGACATTTGTCACTTAATATCCACAAATTCTTTTGCAAATCGTAAATCCATTGGGTTAGAGTTAGAGTATCTTCATCAGGTCTTTGAAATGGGTGTTGTCCGACTGGACTTAAGATATCATCTTCCGGAAAACTGGTAGATACAAATGGAGTTTTAGGAATTGCCGTTCCAGATGATATAATCTTGATATCTTTAAAAGCTTCAATTTCATTTTGTCGACCAAGGATTGAATCCTATCTATTTATAAAAGAATATCAAACCTTCATTTCAGTAATTTGATAACTGATAGAGTCGATTCCTGAAATAATTCCTTTCAAACATGCCAACTCATAAATGATTTGATTCACCAAATCTACACATGAGTTTATACTTATTGCTGGTGGAATAGTTTGTTGAATTGGTCTTTCTGTAGGCGCAGAAGTTCCAAATGTAAAGCGACGAGCAGCTTTAGAAACCAACTGCTTTGCTGGGTCTCGAAAACTAGACTTTAATGGTGATGTGACATTTGAATCCGTTGATTTTGGTATTGACAAATTTGGAGGTTTCAAGACTAACGTAGACATTTTATGTAGTCGGAATTAATATGAGTGTTGAACGTTTGTTTTTGAAAGTGAAATTCGTTGGTAGGGTGGATGAATTTAGTGTGGAGATTTCTAACTTTAGCGCGTTTCGTTATACCACCACAACAATTATCAGTAATTAGCGAATACCAATTCATTAGAAAACTTCCATTTAATAAAAAATACGAATAATTAATTAGTTATACGTTGTCTTTATTTTTGTTTATAGATTCATTAAGTTCGCTAGAATAGTTAAGTAACATAAACACAAACCTGTATTCAGCCACCAAAAACTGATACTGTTGCTCTTTTTCCCTCAGTTGAGTTTCCAAAGACTTTGCAGTGTCTTTTAATTGCAAGTAATCCTCTTCCAGTTTCTTATTCTCAATACTATATCTGTCATATTTTTCCTATTCTTTAATAACGAAGAATATTAACTTGTAAAATATGTAAAGTTTCTTCGAGCTTTTCTTTTGTGATTCGAGGAACAAATTCAGTCTCTTGTTGTTTTTTCAAGTGCTCTATTTCTTCTAATTTTTCCTTGATGAGCATATCTCTTTCATTGATAATTCCATCTTTTATAGATAAAGGATCACTACCGTGTTCAAACATTTTCTTATTATCTGGCTGATTATTGAATTAAATTAATACCTAGCTCATTTAATACTTGATGTGAGTCAATAAGTTTTTACTTGAGTCTGTTTTTTGACGCTCTCGAGTGAAAGATTCAGGTAAATAGCATGCATATATAGATAGTTTATAGACCATCTCTGATTTTATCCTGAGTTTAACATAGTGTTCATTCATACTTGTTATTCTCCTCAGTTAATTGAATAATTTTCTTTTGAAGTTCCTTGCTATTTTGTTTTTCAAATTTTAGTAGCATCCTATTTTCATTCTGTGCCAAGAGTTTTTGGACCTAAGAGTTTAAGTATTGATAGATTCTACCTTTGTTCGCAGAAATACAAACTCTTGTTCATTTGTCTGATAACTAGATATAATTCGATCGTATTCATTCTAAGTTCAGTACATTAGTAATGATACTTTAATTTCAGCCAATATAGGTCCATAGGTTGTAAACTCTTGTATTATTTGTTCAAAGCATGCTGCATATACACAAAGTCTTTTCAAATTAGGTCCTTTCTGTGGACAATTATTGGCTTCTAACTCTTTGGAAATGAAATCGTAATATTTCGCCAATTGATCTGATTTGGGTTGGTCATTATGTTTTAAATGCTTCCCTTCTCGAAATATACTATTTTCTATTTTAGAACTGTTTTTAAATTGATCGAATTTGGTTAAAAATAGTTGTGTATGAGGTAAGAATTTCAAATGAGATGGTTTTGGTTTCAATTTGCGTACCAAATCATTGGTTGGATTGGACGTAATGGAATCTTTGATTATAATCTTTGGTATTTCATCTCTTTCTACCATAACTGGTTTGTTTTTTAGTTTAATGGTATCAAACTTTTCCAATACGTCCACCATTTCACCAACACCTAAATCATCTTTGCCTTTGATTGGTTTATTTTGTCCAAAAAGTGCGGGTTTAGGTTTAAAATTCATTTGATAAGTTTTATTGGCATGTTGAGCGTTTAAATGCCCTTTTGTGCCAGACAAATCTAGGACATCACGTTTCTGTCCATTTGAAAATCTATCTAATATTTCTCCAAGAGATTCTTGCTTTGCTTTTTTCATCTTTGAATTTGTTGATGGTGGAGTTTTATAAGAACCTTTAGCTATTCTCGAATGAGGTGAATTGGCGGTGAAATGGGTTCGAAGTAAAGGATGCGAGTATGTGGTAGTTGCACCAATTGTCCTCCATCTCTATAAAAATTATAATTAAAATAAATGTACATTTATATCTGCATCCATTTCGTTGGGAAAATTAAGGTGAGTTTGAGAGTGTAAGTGATGTCACCCTTCTATCAAATTTTATACCTAGATCATAATGGAAGATATATGGGAAACTAGATTAAATCAAATTAGACGGAAGGTTGAAAATTACAAAAGGATACACCAAAGAAATCATGAATTAAGTCCAAAGGAAACCGTTCCAATTGATTTAAACAAAACTTTGGGGTATATGCAATCGATGGCTTTGCAATCACTACAGCTTCAACAAGCAGTTATGCAAAATGCAGTCCCAGACAAAATGGACAGATTAGGTACGTGACAAAACCTTAAATCATTTGTCAGATAGAATGATTATGGAACGACGCAAAAGATATGAGAACTTTCAGATAAAGCAAATCGATAAAGCTAAATATACGGTAAAGAGTGGACAAATATTCATGAAAACCCTCAACAATTCACGTTTTGATTCAACCAAATTAGTTCAAAAACGATGGAGGGTGATAATATATTTCGTCATCGCTGCTCTAAGGTTTTCAAAGAAAGTAAAGCAATTGTTTATTTACTGTTTAGTATCGAGCTATGGAAGTGTCAAAGAACAAGAAAGGAAAGAAATCTGTCATGACCATTATCCAAACAGACATAGCCACCATGATATCAGAAGATCCAGCATTCAAGGTTGCTTATTCTGAGTTATTGGCGCTTGGTTCAGAAGGTGTTGACTTTCTAATCAAAGACAAATTGTCTTTGTTCAACAAAAAGCCATCTAAAATTCAGACCACTAGTTATGCGAAAGCTCTCACAGGAATTGCTGAAGCCATTACAAAGGTAATTTATTGCTCATATGAATGCTCTTTAGTTGAATGTCTCCAGTCTATCGAAAAATATTATCAACACCATTAAAGGCTACCTTTTTGATTCTACTTCTACAATGCCAAAGAATTATTTGTGGGAAAATGAACAACCTATTTGGGAGAAACAAGATGTACAAAACTCAAAAATGTACCTTTTATTGTATTTGATTGTGGTCAAGTCTACAGTTGTGACAGTAAATTGATCTCTTCTGATTCAACCAGTGCTTAATTAAAGCTAAAGATATACGCGATATTGATGAGCATAATTTAAGATCGGTGGCATTGATATACTACAAAATTGGTAACCATTGTATAGAAGATTAATCAATAGTGAGACAAATTGGATCTGAACTATTCTCTGATATGGTATAGGATATGATTCTAAACTTAGAAAATCGAAAGTCAATTTAAACGCGCTCTTCAATTTTCAACGCAATCCAGCGAGGAAGCAAATGCCTGGAATGATCATGCATGCAAATTAATGTTCAAAAATGTGGAAGGTGTTATGAAAGATATAGGGGATAATCTATTTGAATGGGCAACCAAGTTTGTCACGGACCTTACCCCAACCAAGGATGATAATCCAACAGCCCCTATTCCAGAGCAAAACCCCCAAGCACCTTTGAGCAATGATGCGCCAATAGGTAATGAGAATGAATCAACTCCAGTCCAATAGTGGATAGATTAACAATACACGAATAATCTTTCAACACACATACGAATATCTTTTTGAATAATTAATTGAATAAAGAAATAACACTTCCCCTATATGTTTATGATAAGATGCACGATACTACCATAAAACATCTTGATATGATTTGTTATGGACGTGTGTTCTAAGACTTCACAATTTTTTATGCCACCTCATGGACCAAGTTGTGGAACAGAATGTGATCATTCAGAGCTGGAAAGAGGGGAGGAATTCACACTCTACAGTCAAATCGATCTTGATGGAGTCCAATGTTTGAACGCTGTTGATATAAGGTAAATTACAACCAGTTAAACTTCCATTAGGTAAAGTTACCTTCTTTTATATGGATAGAAATGCAAAGCTGATATTTAAAACTTGGGAAAACCGATTTGATCAAGTTCATTATTTGGAAAGTGATAGTGATGAGACGTTGATAATTCAAATTCCATTTACAAGTTCTATAAAACTTAAATCAATAGCTATCTTGGGATTCAATGACGAAACGTAATATCATACACTAACTTTATATCTATCATCCATTATATTCAATTCACCCAATAGTTTATTAATTTTATAGTGCACCATCACAAATGAAAGTGTAAGGAAACATTGATATTTTATACCAAAATAGATTTATAAATCGACAAGATGTGGATTTTGATACAGTTGATTCAATTGAACCTACCCAAGAATGGGATTTGATTCAATCAGTCCCTCAAAATATTATCCCTGAATATCCTACAAAACTCACCAAATTTTCAAAGTACATATTGAAATAATTGATATTAACTGATAGTGTACGGAATATAACGATTTACATACCATCAAATTTTGGAGATGATGTTACTCGAATAACCTACTTGGGTTTCAAAGGTGAATACACAGCAGTAAGATCTATAACTAATGCTTTCAGTTGAATCGTGATCCAATAATCACAATGTATGAACTAGCAGCTAATCCAGCTGATCATAAAACAAAATCAAACATTTCTTTCTCAAAATCAATACAATAAATTTTTTGTAACTACTATATTCGAATTTTATTCATTACTTTTAACGTTGGAAAAAGGATTGGTTATGAAGAATATTATCCAGATCTGAAAGGAATCATACTTGTGAATGTTATCCATGTCAACCGATTCGAATATTCGCTAACCATAAAATTTGAATAAAAACTTACTTTGGATCAGAATCAACAGTCATAACAAAATCAGCTTCTTCAGGTGAATCCGCAAATGAACCACCAGAACAGGTACCCCACAGCAACCTCAAAAAGTTCGGGTATTGGGAAGCAGTCTTATTCTTTTCATTTGCTAAATTACAAAATCCACTAGTCATGTACACTTTTTTATCCTTGAAAGGATTATTCAACTGCTGCGTTCCAAATGCTGTTTCGGGTAACCAACTTTTCGCTTTAGCTGATTCTAATATCCAATTGGGGTCGGTTATTAGCCATGCTCCACTCAACACTGCTGCCAAAGTTTTCAAAGTTTTAGTCTCTATAGATTCAACATAACGAGTATTTACTAGGTGGACATATCATATGTGTGATTTTTGTGTTATATTCATCTTTTCCTTCACCCCCCGATAAGATAAATACATCCGGCAATCGTTTACAAGCAAGCATCAATTCCTACAATAAATAGGTAATTATTATACATTTCGTAAAGAAGCATCAAATTTAGATTTTTCTTTAAACCCACTGAAACAAATAATATACTTTGCATTCATGAACCGGGTTTTCTTTGTAGATTCAGGTGTGGTTGATTTCGATGGTGTTCGAGTAGGTGTAGCATCTAAATCATCAATAATAAAGAAATAGTCAAACCTTCAATGCCTTGCTCGGATTTTGTTGGTGTTTGATTTTCCACTTCCATATCCACATCTAAAGCATAAACTAGGAGATCCATACCTTGCTCACCATTTGTATCCAATAACATAGATTCTCGTCGTTTCCGAGTTCGATTACGCTCTACAAGTTACCAATTTACAAAAATTATACTTTGTTCTTTTTTAACTATTGTTTCGGTAGGCGGTGGTGGTGATTGATGTTCAGGAATGATATTTAAATTCGCATTTGCATTTGAATTTAATGGTTTTCGTTTTCTTGCAATGGGTGGAACAATTACATGTACAGGATCCACATCTTGACCAAGATTAATCAACGTCTCTTGACCACGCAACAATGTGATTTCTTGTCGCAGTACATTAATTTGTTTGGCTAATGCTGAATTTTGTGCTTGACCATCTAATCGAACTTTCCTTAATCCATTCAATTCAATCTCCATCGTCTTCAAATCATTTTCAACCTTGTTCTTTGACACCTTCAATTGTTCCGTTTCTTCAATAATACTAGCATGTCTACGAACAGCATCATCCTTCTCTTTTTCCAACACATCAATCAATTGCTGACTTTTTGATGTCACATCCAACAACATCTGTTGTCGCTCCTTATCCAAAGACTCCAATCGTTGAATTTCCAAATCACGTTCAGCTATCTTCACCTTGACTTCCTCAAGCTCACATCGATACCCATCAAGCTGCGCATGTACTGCTTCCAGTTCTGATCTCATCTTCATAATGGACTCTTCACCCAACCTGAGTTTATCATCTTGAGCAATCTTCTCCACCATAGTCTCGTTCAAAACACGCTCACGTTCAGATAACGTATTATTCAATTGCTGGATATCATCACGGTACTTTCCAAGTTGCTCCACATACTTTGAATTCTCATCTTGTAATTGTTTAGTTTGGACCAAAAGGGCATCCATTTCAGTAACTCGTCCTTCAAACATTTCATTCAATGTATGATATTCACTTTCATTAAATTTGATGATTTCATTCTTGTTTTCGATTTCCTTCTTTAAAACTTGTATAGTTTCCGTTTGCACATTCATATCGATTTGTAATGCATTCAATTGGGTTTGTAGTGCAGAATGTAGAGTATCAACTTGTTGATATTGTGCTTTTAATTCTGTACACTGTTCAGTCTGTGCTTGCAGTTGATCACAGTATGTAGTACATTCCTTCGTTTTGGTTTCCAAATCATGTTGGGCAGTAGATACTTGACTAAGCAATTCATCATTCTTGTTCTGCCATTCCACAACTTCATTCTTCATTATCACCAACTGTTCTTCAAGTACCGTTTTCGACGCCTGCAACAGTAACATATCTTGTTCATGTGTTTGGATAGTTGCATTTAATTCATCAAGTTGTGATTGCAATGTACTATTTTCACTTTTAAGAAGTTCTAGTTGTTGATCACGATCATCCATCGAAGCACTCATCTGACTGATTCTGGATTCAAAAGTATCAACTACTGATTGACGTTCCGATACAGCTGCATCTACAGCCAACACCAACGCACTACATTGTTCACGCACAGCCGCCAAATCAGCAGTCAAAACATCCACCTCGTTCACTCGACGCCCCAAATCACCTTGGATCGCCACTTCATTAGTTTCCAATTCATCAACACGAGTCTGCAATACTACGGCAGCTGCATCCTTAGCCACGATCTGATCATCCAGAGTCGATCGCATTCGAACCAACTCGGTATTCTCTTCACGACAAATGTTCAAATCACCACGAATAGTTTCAATATCGACCAACAATTCATCCATACGACCACGTAAGCCAACAAGTTCAGTCAGTGCTGTATCACGCGCAACCTCCATTTCACATACAGAATCATCCTTAACCTTCAATTCAGCCTTGACGGTTTCAACATGATTTTGCAACATTAAAATTTCATCTTGAACACCAGTAAGTTGAGTCTCAAGTTCCATTTTCTGATTCACAAGGGTTTCAGATTCAGTTTTGTATTGTTGACAATGGTCTTCAAGTATGCGGATTTGTTCTATAGATTCAAGATTGGTTGATCGAACGAGACCCAATTCCTCAACAGCAGTCGCCAGCTCGGCCCGCACAGTTACCAAATCTGCCTCCAAAGCTGTATGAGTTTCCAAAAGCTGTTGATGGACAAGTACACGCTCATCCAAATCATTCTGCACACGCTTCAAATCCGATTCCAATTCACTGATACGTAGACGTGCACTATCAAGTTGGCTTATCACAGAGTCATGCTGTCCACGCACTTCAACCAACTCCTCGCGCACTGTCTCCATATCCGAAACACCCGTCTTCAATTCCACCTCGAGTTTCGTAATAATTTCCAACTGCTCCTTACTTAAAAGTTCAAATTGGTCCATTTCTACCTGTAAACGATCACAGGTAAGTTGTCGATCGGCAAGATCACGCTCCAAGGCCACAACAGTATCAGTTAGGCTCACACGCTCCAAAGTACCTTCATCGATCTGACCCTGCATCTCACCAACTCGCCCTTCATGTAACAACCGTTGTTCATTCATATCATCAACAACCTACAATAAACACTTTAAACAAAATACTTGTTGCATATCCTTCTTGGATTGTTCTACCGTAGCTATCAATCGTTCATTTTCAGTCTGAGTGTCATTAACTGTTGTTTCAAGTTGAGAAACTCTGGCAACTTGAGATTGTAAATAAGCATGATGTAATTTAATTTGATCAAATAAGGATTGCATTTCGATATTAGAACCTTCAAGTTCTTGGATTTTGGCACATCGTTCAGACAAGTATGTAGTCAATTCCATCTCCAGTTGCAGTTTATCGTTGATGATTTGATCACGGTGTATCAGATCGGCTTGAAGTTGTTGAATCCGTGATTGTGATTGAGTCAGTTGATTTTGTAAAAGTGTGGTTTGTTGTGTTAAAGTAGTATATTTTTGTTTCCATTCGAGATCGATTTTGGTGCACATGGTTTCTAGTTCTTCAAATTCGTTACTGATACTAGATTGGGTTTGAATTTCAGATATGAGTTCATATTTAGGTTGAATAGAATCAGATTCGGGTTGGGTTACTATAGATTCTTGTGATTCAAATTTGTATTTCATTTCATTTTCAGATTTTACTTGATTTGATTCTTCATTCATTACTTCCATCTGCATGTCCGGATCAGTTTCACTTTGCTGGCTAATTTGAAGTTCCGGTTGCTTTGAAGATACGATAGTCTTCAATTCCAAATCTTTGGCAATGATGGTTGAATTCAAATTAGATATCTCTACATCTTTAGCTAGTGATAATTCCTCTAATTGCACCTCTTTCACTTTTAGAACACTATTCAATTCTGACAATTGTAACTCTTTAGCACTCAATGCCGATGCCATTTCAGATAATTTTAGGTCGTGAGCTTCCAACAAGTTATTCAATGAAGTCAACTCCGAATCCTTCGTATTCAACGTGGCAACCATTTCTGCCAATTCCGCATTTTTGGCATTCACTATACCCTTCAAATAGGTCAATTCTGAATCTTTTTCATGTAGAATTTCTTTTAGTTCAGTCACTTCTGCATCCTTGGATTCAAGAGCACCTTTCAATTCATCAACTTCTGAATCCTTGATACTCACAACATCCTTCAATTCAGTCACTTCCAAATCCTTGGTATTCAAAATTTCCTTCAGTTCAGTCACTTCTGTAACTTTGGCGTGTAGAATTACTTTCAAATCAGCCACTTCTGAATCTTTGATATGTAGAACACCTTTGAATTCAGTCAGTTCTGCATCCTTGGCACTGAGATCATCTTTCAATTCAGTCATTTCTGAATCTTTGGTCTGTAGAACCTCCTTCAATCCAGACAGTTCTGAATCTTTGGCATGATTCAATTCAATCAATTCTATGTCCTTGGCATGAAGAATTCCTTTCAGTTCAGATACTTCTAAATCTTTGGCATGTAGAACCTGTTTCAGTTCAGTCACTTCTGCATCCTTGGTATTTAGACCTTGTTTCAAATCATTAATTTCAGCATCCCAACGCTCTAAACCATTGCTATCACCATCCATACCCATATCGACAGTGCTGGACTCCAATAGTCGATCCTGTAATTCAGATACAAGTCCATCCTTAGCAGTATTTTCTTTTTGTAATAGGTCGATTTGAAGCTATGATTAGTGTTGTTGGGATACCTGAAGTTGTTCAAGTTGACATGATTGATCTTGGTGTAATGATGGGTCATAAGATGATGGTATCTATAATTAATGCTTTTAGGGTTACCGGGCCAGGATGAAAAGGACGTGGAGTGACTGAATGGTCAGGTTGGGGATTCAACTACAATTAATAATTAAAGAGTTACAGGTTCATCCAAGGGCGGTCGTGGTGCCAGTGAACGATCATGTTGAGAGTCCATCTAAAATAAATAAAACAACACTTACATTTTCAATCAAACCAGGTGTAACAACAGTCCGACGGACTGAATGTATATTTTTCATTTCATCTTGATATATATCTTGTAACGTTTCAAGTAATGATTGGAAAGCTATATAGTTAGCTTGATTTTCAATCATCAAGTCAGAGCGTGTTTGATTAAATTCAGCTTTGAGGGTGTTGATGTATTGTTTGAGTGATTTTATTTCAGGTTGATGAGATTGTTGAATAATTTGTGATTTAAGGGTTTGGAACATGTTTTCGTATGTTTGGAGGGTTTGAAGTAAGTTGCAAGAATTTTCATCCATAGAATGTGAATTTAATACACCAATATTCTTCGTATTATTGTCAATCAACAGATCGGGTTCATCCGTATTCAATACTGGAGAATCCATTTCATCATTAGTATTTTGTCTGAACGAGTCAAAGTGATCATTACTATCTGATGGTTTAACATTGTCTATAGTAAGTATCGACGATTATTACCAAGAGAGGTAGGTTCAATTGAAGTAGATAAATCAAGACTGTTTGAATTATTGGGCGTAGACAATTCCATATAGTTTGAATCGTTCATATTAACCAAATCCACATCAGCAGGAGTATCTATATATAAGAAAAGTGGAAGCATCATTACCTATAGTAATCGAATGAGCAAAAGAGAGAGATCAAATACCTATCATCATTGAATTAATCATAGGATAGAGTTACCTGGTAAATATTGTAAAGAGAGAGGTTGAGTGAAACAAATGGACTCTTGATCGGACATATAATCACCAAAAGGTTGAGAATCTGGTATTAAGCTATTTTGAAACTCATTGTCCAGATTTGCATCGTTTTCAATTGATTTATCAGAATCTGTTGTACTGCCATTTATAGTATTATCATTTAAGATGTAAGGATAATTTAATAATAATTGATTAGTTGATAGATTTGAGATTGATAAAATGAAATAATTTAATTCTAGATCCCAAGAGTTACCTACCATTATTATTTAAATTGAATAATTACTATTAAAATTATCTAAAGAATGATTTAATAAATCTAATAAATTATTAAAGATCACAGATATGGAGATAGGATAATTTTTAGTAGGGAATAGAATAGGTAAAGCTAAAGATAAAGAATTTAATATATTTGGTAAAGATAATAAAGATTTGTTTTGTAGTAATGATATAATTTTATGTGATATAGTGATAGTGTTTTCTTGATTTAAAGTAGTATATAAAGTATTTATGATTGAAGATAAAGAAGAATAATAAGAATCCAAGTCCAATTGATCTTCTTTAAATCTTTTATCCACATTAGATTTCATACTGGACTTTCTTTTCATCAAAGTTTTTGTCCATCAATTTTTACTTTTTTTTACTACCTATCACTTCCAATTACCATAAATATTTTATTAAAAACTATAAATTCTAATGCTGTACCGTCTATTCACTATCAACATCTTGATCTAAGAGCTTATTGTCTAGTTTCTTCTTCCTTGGAAAAACTCCCAGTTCATCCGAGTACTGAAAATTTCGAGTATCTTTGCACAAATACTAAAATCCTTCTGTAAACGTAAATATTTTTCAAAAGTGAACTTTGCTGTAGATTCATGTCATGGCACACGATGATTTAACTTTTCGCGTCTTGAACTCACCCATACAATAGCATGAAATGAAATAATTGGAGTATCATGTAACCGGGAATATTTCCAAAAGGCTATTAGCACTTATGCAACTCGCCTTTCAGTCATAAATACATAAACTAGTAATCACTAATGTTCATTGACCTGATATGATGATGAGTCAACATGAACTGTATACCGACCTCAGTTTGGAAATGAATGATAATGAAACTCATGACTCTTATTGTATTAAGAGCTAAATTGTACAAGTCATCCGATTGGTGCTGATATGACGTGGATTTCTCTCAACAATCAATCTTGCTTACTAATCACATAATTATGTACTGTTTGTCGACTGTGCGTCCAATTTTTACAGACAGACCTCATATCCTTCCATTACACGTTTATGATTCACCCCAATGAATAACCACAACATAACTGTTAAATTGTAATTGATTATTGTCCAAAGTTAAAGGCCTCGTAGAAAGAAATTCACTATGGGAGAGTTTTGAAGTGTAATGGCAACTGTAATGGCTGAAGCAGTACTTCAAAAGTTCCACAGAGCCTGTTTCGTTCCCCCAATCAGTATAATTAAGTTCAAGTATTTCGTTCACCCATAATTGTTAGTCTGTAATTGGTTGTAGTCCCAAGTGAAAGGCCTCGCAGAATCTCAAACCAAAAACTCCCTAGAGTCACTGATGCATCATTTTTTTGGATATTATGTGTGGTATAGTACACATCAATTTTGTTTTGTTGGAAACGTGATCCATAATCAGATTGTTGGGGACAAAAACGGGAAGCTGGAATGGCATCATCACCATCTTAAGTTTAAAGGGAGTCGGAATTACTTTCCACTTAAATACCTATAAATCAATTCAAATCAGATGAATACGAGCGAAATATTTGTACCATTCATGGAAAATGGTTGTCACACATGCCAGCAATAGAAATATGAAATGGAAATTTAATAAGCTTTGGTCCAATCGACACGCCGTAGGTTTTTAATGGATCGTCATGATTTGATTTTTTGTGTCCAATCAGAGTTCCATGATTGATGTGTATTATTTCGTGAGATATCATCCAAAACATACATCTGTAGGTGGTTTTAGACGTAATCCATGATTTTGGTATTGAAGAATGTGCACGTTATCCATATTGAAATTGTTACACTACCAATCCAACAAGTATCAAGTAGTTATTATACTTTTCATCCATTTCAAGTTGATATGAGTGTTGGTTGTGAAACGCTGTGCTAACAAGTAGAATCTTCAATGGCAACTTGTGTGATATAAAGGACCTTGTAATGGGATGGATCGAAGGGCTAACCAGTAGAATTACAATGGAAAACAAGTAT
>MU621228.1:18619-45027 GCA_025399215.1 Globomyces pollinis-pini | reverse complement strand
AATTGAATCCCCTTGACCAGCTTTGGTCTTACAAGTGCATCTCTGTCAGAACTGATTGGGACACACGCTGGAATTGGTATGTAAGACATCTCGTCCAAAAACCAGGATGCTTCTTGCGGAAACCTGGATGCTATATAAGGAAGCGTTCTGAGCACATTGGATTTCCTGAAATAGAGTGGAATTGCACTTGATACAGTTTTGATTTTTGGATCAGGTGATAGCAGTAGCTCTAGTAGAAAGTGTAGAATTTTTTGGTGGCCTTGATTCACCGCTTGGTACACAGCGGGTTTTAGATTTACAGGCAGCCAGTTGTTTTCCGCCAAGATCGAAACCACATTGGAGTGATTTAGCTCACTGGCCATATTAAACAATCCATCTTTAAATCTCTGGTGCATCAGCTTTGTTATCCCACCATTAATTAGCTGAGTTTGAACACTATAATCAGTTATGTACTCTAAAAGTTCTGGGAGTACAATTTGCACTGTGTGGGTTGAAGCAGTAGCGGCGGTTATAAAAATGTAAATGAAAGGAAGAGAAAATGAGCCTATGTCGCTGATAGATCTGCCTTGTATTATCTTTAATATTCTATCCGTTTTCTTTGAAGATTTGGCAACCATATCTTGCATTCGTAAATGAAGTAATTGATATATCTGTTTGTTTCCAATGACTGATGTAGATAGTAGACCTATATATATTAACGAGTGATGAAGCACCTGTTAAAAGGCCCTCGGCAGTAACCTTGTGGTCACAGAATCTGAGTGCCAGTAAAAGGGATTTGGTATGAGCGGTATGAACGCAAAACTCCAAGATAGTACTGACAGTATTGGAAGTAAGGAATTTAGAAGATGATTCCAGTAGCAAGTCTAATATATCTAAAGAGCATGATTTTTTTGAAAAAATGCACAGTAAGATCAAGTTTGGAAATATATCTTTGGTTAAAGTTTCAATTGATAGCTTTGATTTCAACACTTGCAAGAAGAGCTCCACGATTTTTAGAGTACCGGAAAGTTTTATAGAATAATAGAATCCTTTCACAATATCTTCTGCAGCTGATGATTCCAAAACTTCTCGAAATACTTTTTGAAAATGCTTTAATGCATCTCTCTTCACGTCATTCATTATATTGTAGTCATCCCCTGTTTTGCTAGGCATAGTCGTTTTCGTCTGTTTAACTTGGATCATATAACGATTCCATATTTGACCGTCAATTTCATCTGTTGACATATTTGTTGAACTCATACCCAATTCTGCCCAGTTTAGATTTTCAAGCGCTTTGCATAAATTGGAATTGTTGATTCCTTTTCGGAGAAACTTCAAATAATTTGTAACTAATGTTAATCGTTTAACCACCCAATTTTCAACCTCTGATCCTACTACTCGAATATAGGCAGCTTTCTTGCACTTCATTATGTTACTTGGAGAAGATGGATGATCATTATCAGAACCGGGTTTGTAAATTGAAGCTTCAGTAGTTGAGTTAATCAGATTTTCAACAAGTGTGTCACGAATTTTAGTTAACATTTGCAACCGATTTGAATCATTATATATCTCATCTATATCGGTAGTGGAATATTCAAAAACTGATTCCGTGTTGTTGTTGTCATTTCCTTCACCAATTGGTTTCATAAAAAATGTAATTTCTCGCGTTTATTATTTGTATAGTTTTAAAACGAAGATCAATTCATTGACTTTCGAACTAATCGAAACTTTGAAAATACATAAGGGTATTTCTCTTGATACCAATTTCTGAAAGTACTTCTTTCTGCAATTCTGGCTGCAGTTGCCCATGAACCACCCAACACAACAAAATGCTTGTCATCACTAACGTTAATTTAATGAAATTGTTACAAAAAATCTGAAGAGTATCCTGGGTATAGTATACTTTTGACAAAGCCATCAAAAGGGGCCAATGGGGTTTTTGTCAACTCCCAGCCTGAACCAATCAAGTCAGTGACACAGGATGCATTAGCTTGTACGGGTTTTGGAATGAGACTGGAAAATGAATGATTATCGGTGATCATCTGTTTAACAGTTGTTTGAGCGAAGCATATTTGTGCCTCAGTTGCAATATCTGCTCCATGGTGTAATGCATATTGTTTAGCATGATATAAACTGGTTGAAACAGGCCAATTAACTGCATATTTCATCAAAATTGGCCCATACATAGACTTTACATACCATTCAGATCCAGCTTTAGTCCAAGACATGGGAATTAAATCGTCCTTAAATGAAACCTTCATCAAGAATGCAAAATATTCACCGCATGTTACGGGACGGTGTTGGATTTCAAAAGGCAACACTTCTACTTTGTGACTCGGCCCTTCAATATCCCAACCAAACCGCACAGACGCTTTTGAAGGATCAAAGTCATCTACTTCATAATCATCCTGTCCCATCTCTAGCACTCCCCCTGCCATAGGTATCCAAGATGCACCAGCTAGTACCATTGGTTCTGCCTTGAGGACTGGAATTGGAAGCTCCCTTAAGATATAATTATTTCGATTCTCCTGCATTAGCATGTACAATAAAGTCTCGATATGCATAGCCTCATGTTCATAACACATAGTCAAGCATCGTGCTACTGGTTTCGAAATAGACGAAGACTTGATAACCTTTCTACACCTATCCCTTACAACATCTCTATATGCGTATATATCTTCAAAGTTTGGCCATTGATCGGGAGCTTTCGAATGTGGATGGATTTGAGTAGGATCTTCCATAATTGGATCAATACCACGTTCAAATATTTCGGAATAATAATCTAATATTAATAACTTTAAATACTATTAGTGTGTTTCTCTTTTAAAACTTTTGCTAGTTGAATATCAAGAAATCCTGGTAAATGACCTAAATAGAATATATATGGTCGACGAAGATCAATAGGCTGTACTTGATATCTTGATGAATCAATCCACTTCGTTGTTAAAAAATCACTAAAGGTTATCTCATGATAATCATACGTTGTTATCCAGATTGATTCCCATTCTTCAAGACTGGGAACATGGTTTAAATCATTCCGAAGTTGTTTCTTAAAGAAAAATATTGGTTTGTAAAAACTATAAATGAGTTTTATTGTGGGTTAACGAACATGTGAAAATCATAGCGATTGGTTGTATCCGACCATTTTCCTAAACTGGACAATTGTGCTTTATCCAGTAAATCTGCTACTTCCAATTCCGAGTACTTGTAGCTGTACTCAAAACTGATTAATTCTCCTTTTTTAAGTGCAATTTGCTTTCCTTCATTTGTAAATGTGACTGTTTGATCCGTTTTAGATTCAAAGTATGCTTCGTGACGACCTTCGATTTCATTATAAATTGATACAAATTCATAATCATCAACATTGAAGATGTTGCTTTTAAAAATGGTATTGATATTGGTCAATCCATTTAATGAAAATGCCCTACTAATTCCTTGACGATCATTGTATGCCAAAGATACTGTTTCAAATGAATTTCTTCTGTCAATTCCACACCAAAATAAATCTCCAGCATTGAGGGCAGTGTCTTTCACCTAATATTAGGACATTGAGGATTACCATTTTGAAGAAATCGACCGCTTCCTGTCGACTCAAGTTACCAATTGACGATCCTAACCACAAAAATCGTTTTCTAGTAGAGGATGGGATATTAGATTGTATCCAGTGGAGACTGTCATGATATGTACCCCACAATCCAACAAATTTTACTGCAGGATAAGAATCGGCAAGAGGCTTTAAAGATTCGCGAAGACTGTCGTTCGCCAAATCCACAGCATAGTATGTAACTGACTTCTTGGATTCTGTTATTGCTTCCAAGATATACTTGGTTTTTCTCATAGCACTAACATCAACAGTAGTTAATCTTACCCAGCCCCAAGTTCAATCAATACGTCACCATCTTGAATATAATCACGAACCATATCTGTTGAGTATTCCTTCAAAATCTCTATTTCAGCATTGGTCAAATAGTAATCTTCTGAATAGGTGATTTTGTCGAATAATTCAAGTCCCTTATCATCATACAAGATCATAGTTGGTAAAGAACGGACCATAACTGTATCAGGAACCCCACCCTTACGTACCACTCTTGAATCAGTGAAAGGAACAGATTTAGTAGAAATTGCTTTAATGATAGAGTCTTTCATGTTTACGTCTGTATTTGAAGACTTTGTTAATCCTCTCACATCAACTATTTGTAGATTCATTTCAATTAGTGATAAATTGGGTAAGAAATGAAAGTGATTGGGTTCAATCTTGGCCCCACTTGACCAAGCCACAGTCACAAGAGGAAAAATACAAATTTTCCCCTCGTAAGTTACAAACGTGTTTGATAGCCGACCTTGAAAGGCCCAAAGATTAGCTTATGAAAGAATGAATGAATAGCCGAATGAAGTATAACGTTCGTTGAATAATTAATTTAGTATGTCTGCCATTACAACTTGATACATTCATTAATCATATTTAGTATATGAATCACTGCTATACCGATTGGACTAAAATTTACTGGTGAGTGTGAATTTCATTTCATCATTGTCACATTTAGGCTGATTCGTTCATGGTTACGTCATATCTACTGTTCTTAATCTGACAAACTGTGAAAATTAATTGAGATCGATTCCAGTGAAACACCTCAAACTGACTTCTTTTCCTTGTTTTCCACATGGAATAACTATGAGAAAGATAATCATCTACGAGAATAAGGATGGTTGTTTGAAGTAGTCGCCCAAAAAATACTTGACATACTACAACTTACAAAAAACACTGGTACAGATGATATTACCATTTGAATATGTTTAAGTTTCTTGTGTCATAATGATAATCATTTCTGTCCGTATCCCACTTGACGTGTTCACCAGTTCCATATGTACATGCCCATTTAACTCTGAAAGGGAAGATTAATTGAAGAATTCAGACAACTTTAGTATATATGTAACAAAGGCGAGGGAAAACAGGTTTTAAAAATGATTGTAAATATGTAAACAAAAGCAATTGTCTTCAATCGCTTCAACAATCTACGTACACTCTAATAATTACATGAATAAAAGAGATGATGATGGATTTTCCGATGATTCAGAGGATGAAAAAGAAAGAGCTATGACAGCTGATTTATTGCTAGCCATGTCAGCATTAGTCTTGCCATGGTCTGTCGTTGCTCCAAAAATTGAAAAAATCGTCGCTAGATCAGTCACGTCTATTAAAGCTGAGGAGGGTATGTCAAGATATCTAACATTTCTATTAGAAGATGAAGATGATCCCTCATTTAGTGGTACCAATAGTGTTAATGTCAATATACCAAATGGATTTCAGTTATTACGGAACACTGGAAATTCTAGAACCGCATTGAAATCTATCGTATATATGCCCGGAACAGATGGGGAAACGTAAATGAAACGGTATTTTCATCAGTAGATTCGGTTGTTTGGATGCCAATTTTGTCTACATCTGGAAGCCAAACCAACAAAAGAACTTGAAAATAAACATATCTCAAAATAGAGGATCGAATGCAAACTCAACTAGTATACTGCTCGGTTTGGATCTTTGGATATACATTAAGCAATGGAAATTAATAGTCTTCTCTACCGCATTTTTGGAATTGAAGGTAAACAAGGCATTATTAGACGAATAGATTGTAGATACGTCGTTCAAGCTATTGTCTTCTTTGAAATTACCAAAGCCAGTTCTATGGTATGAAATTCATTTCTTAACTACTGGAACAGTTTAGAATTTGTTGACGGAGCAATGCCTCAACTGTGTACTGGAGGTGTGGGGATCATAATTGTCTATAAATTTAAGAACGTCTTCTCTCATTCAAGGTAAGCTTGTGTGCATTAGTTCATTCTAGAACATCTGGTTTAATTGAATTCGATTCACCAAGATTGGTTATCGAAGACCTTAACAATGAAGAATGGGTCAGCAATATTGCAGTTGACCCGAAAAGAAACTTATTGTATGCAAGTTATGAAAGAAATGTGAATGTATGGCTCGATGTCAATTCTAAGATCAAATAGGTTTATGATTTCACAACTGGAGCTCGGATATATAAATTTAAAGATATACACTTGGAGTCTATTACGTGTATTTTAGTTTGGGATGAACTTGGTTATTGGCTTACTGGTGAGGAACGATTACTGATTTACAATTTAGGTTCCAAAGATGCAACTGTAAAGATATGGAATACCCAGAATTGTTTATTATATGAATTAAAAGAGCATTATCAGACTATTACTGGGATGTGTTTGGCTAAAATTGGAAATGATTCCAAATTTACATTCTTGCTAACATCTTCGAAAGATTGTACTGTTAGAATGTGGAATCTAGAAGACGGAAGCTGCATGAACAGGTTTATCTGAGATACCTTTAATTATTGATCAGGTTGAGTACAATGGAAGAAATTAATGGGATTAAATGGATGAAAGATAATCAATTTTGTACATTTGCGAATGATGGTGTGTCTGTATGGTCTTTGAATCGATTTTTCTGCATATTTTCGGCATTGGGGTCACCCGTGATTAAGCTTAGTCGTGTTGCAATATCCTCCATACCAAACAGACTCTTTGCGTATGGTACCGATGGATCGGTTCTATTGATCAGTCCTCGTACAGGTCAAAAATTAATAGTCGGATTTCCTTTTGTAACTGATTCTATCGTCATTGATGGGCTTTATGACCCTGTTCAAGGTATTGAATATTTCTTTTCATCTGTTAGGCAAAGTGTATCTTTTGTGTGACTCGGGAAATTTTGTTGTCTATTCTTCTACATTTAGTCCTTGTATGCTCAGTGAAGATTGGACTTTAAATCGTAATTTCTTGATTATTTATTTTTAGCGTTTCAAGAAAAAGTAAAATGCATTGCAGGTTTACCAGTTCATAAAACCAAAGTAGCCAAAATCATAAACAATGGATTACCCCTTCATTACTTTATGATAATCGGTGGTACAGACAGCGGACAATTAGTATCAAAGGACGTTCAAGATCTGGGATATCAATCATTTATAACACAGGTATGAATATATAGCTGAACAAAGGCTCATGGTGGACCTATTACTGGCATATATATTGACAGACCGGGAGAATTATTGATTACCTCCTCCGCAGGTAAGCTTCACTCTTAATCACATATTTAGACTCTTCAATAAAACTGTGGGATATCGTATATTATAAAGCTACTCAAGGAGTGAAATACTTGAAAAATGCAAAATCAGTTAGTGGAAATAATTTAGCACTCTCTTTTAACATTAAAAGAGTTATAAGCTTCGGAAATTCTATACCAGACTGTTTCAAATATCACCCGGAAAGCAAATATATTGGTAGTGGTCTCAGAAGTAGACCAATAAGAATATTTGCACCAAACCTAGCAAATGAAGAATATTGTAAGACTTGATACTGTCATTAAATCACAATAGCTGAGATTAAACGACATCCAATCGATGAGGACCATGGCGCTGGCTGTACAGCAATGGCCATCCATGAAAAATTATCACTTCTTATTACTTGCGGCATGGACGGTTTCGTGAAAGTTTGGTGTTTGATGACAAACAAATTAATACGGTATTTCAAAGTACATCACTAATTATCGTTAGAGAAATCCAATTTAACGAAAAAATATTTTCAATTGAAGTAGTTAATGACAGAGGTGATATTGTACTTGCTTTAGCAAATGAAATTGTATTGGTTCAAGTTCAAGATTATTTACCTCCAGAATATCTGGAGAAACTTCTTTATCTACATTGGGAAGATGATCCTATCGAAGACCCCGAAAAATTCGATTTATCCTCAAACTGGTGGAAAAAGAATAAAAAGAAGCAAAAAAGATTGAAAGAATTTCCAAAACTATGGGATGAACTGTAAATATTTATAGAAATTCTTATTTTTAGGAAAAATCGATTGGGGTTAAATGATGAAGACTTTCTAGATAAAAATGAACCAGAGGATGATGGTGAAGAATTTCAAAGAGAATGGAAAGAGACTGGCGTTTTAGTACTTCTAACAATTCCATCTAATCTTTACAGTTTTCAGATCTTTGGGATGATTTGGATAATGATAACAGTCGTGATAAACACAAAAGGAATTACTCCAGAAATGGATTTTCTTCTGAACCTGGTCAAACTAAATGGGGTGCAAAAACTCGAATTTATGATGAATTGGAAAAAGACGCACCTGTAACGTATAACGTTCCTGAATTATCATTGGAATTACTTATGAAAGGAATGGTTAAAAAAGAAGAAACTAAATTAAGAAAGAGGCCAAAGTTGATAACTCCGATTCAAGAGCCGTTAAAGGAAAAAGTGTTAAATAATTATAATGTTTTACCAGCCGTTCCTGTTGCTAAAGTAGATTTAAAAGAAGAAGCCAGAGTACAACGGCTAGAAGCTCTTGAGTTGATACAAAAGAATAGGTTAAAGCTATTGCTGAAAGAACAAGAAGCCAAAACAACTGAAGAAAGTAAAAAGAAAAAGAAAGCAGATGATGGGATAGCCAAACCGAATGCACTAGGTATACAGAGAAGAACTAACCAATTATATAGGACTTCAGGTAGCTCCAGACCAAGCAGAAAAGTTGAAAAAGGACATTAAAAAGACTCAAGAGTTGATTAAAGAAAAGGAAGCCATAAAGAAAAAACAGAAAATGAAAATGGATCAAGAAGCTTTGTTGGAATTTACCAAGAATGTCAACTTGGAAGAAGATTTGGATGATGATGAAACTGAAAAATTGAATTTGAATGAAGGGGGCGACTCAGTTGGACAGGATTTAGTAAAGGATAACGCTTCTCGAAATGTTAAAAAGTTGGAAGAGAAAGAAATGATGAAAAATAGAAGATCTAGTTTCTTAATGAAACTAAAAAGCAACAAGAAGGATAAAGGTGACAATGCTTCCGACACAGTAAATGCTCTACCGTTAAAGAATTTGACCGGTTCAAATAATGAGTTAAAAGCCTTTGGTGATGCCAAGAATGGCAAAGAAAATGAAAAGAATGTTGAAGTTGAAAAAGCTGTTGAAAAAGTAGAGGAAATTGATGGAAAACAGTATTTTGAATATTTACTAACCAGAAAGTTACTATATTGAATATCTAAAGAGTGATGTAGTGAAGTATCCGCTCCATCCATTATTTTTAGACGACAACAGCGCTATTGACTTTTCTATAGCTGTAAATGACAAATCAAATGGAATGGTCTTCGGAAGAAAAGCAAAGATGTTTGAGAAAGAGCATGCTTTGGCAAACGGATCTCTGAATGCACTGGGCAGAAAAGGCAGTATTTCTGATTCTCGAAATCTTAGTAATTTGACCAAGCAAAAGAATCTCAATGCTGCTTCTACAATGCTAAAAAAAGGGAGAATGGATCAATTTGGAAAATCTAGCCATTTTGGTAAAGGAGACAAAGCCGAGGAGCCAAATTCGGCAACTGTGACTTGGAGTTTGTTTAAGGTATTTTTATAATGATTCTTAGATATAGGCGGCTATGCTCAAGGCACAAATGGGCGAAGGGATGGAGTCCTTGGAAGATGATTTAAAATCAGTTTATGAGCAAGATTTGTCCTACAAGATGAAAAACCCGCTATATAAGCCAATGTCTCGTAATAAAAACAGAGTGCATATCAACCAAAAAAGCTCTCGCCCTGTTACACAGCATGTTGGAACTCTTCGAGCAACTTTGGATTCAAGTGGTGGAAACCATGGTACATCGAAAACAGACCTACTACATCCTACTGATGCGAATCACTCTGCATCGAAACCTGACCTGCTACATCCTAATGATGCAAGCCACTCTGCATCGAAATCTGATTCGCTTCATCCTCGGTCAAAGAAACGAACAGCTTTATCCGGCGATATCGGATTGTCGAGCATTGATATTCCCGTTAAGAACAAGCATGACCATCAAGGGGATGAAACAGGATATGATGGTTCAGATGATGATACCCAAGATCTTTTAGATGGTGTGGAGCGACCAGCGTTAAAGTTTCATAAATTAAGGCTAGCCACTGGAGAAGGAAAAGTGACACATACCCATATCAAAACATTAGATGGTTTAGATGCAAACGAAGATTCCGATCAAATGGTGAACCAAGATGCTACGGAAGTATTTAATGGTGAATCTGATAAGGAAAATCATGTTGCCTTTGATTTTGACAACAAATTACTTACTGTTTCCCAACAAAAAGGATCACACTCCAACCTTGGGTCAAGAGAAAAAGGATCCAATTCAAATCTGGTGTCAAGAGAAAAAGGATCAAGTTCTAATATCGCAACCCCAGATGTTGAAGACGAAATTTATTATGGGTTAGATACAGAGGCGATTGAAGAGACAGTACAGAAGTTGGAAACACCAAAAGTGATCCCAAGAAAGAAACTACTGGCTCTCCAAAAAGCAACACAGCAAGAGCTTATAACGCTTTTAACATATGCACCTTGGTTCCCAACCTTCAAAGTAAGATTCAACATCCATATTAATTATTAGGGCAAAGAGATTAATGTAAATACAATTGTAGATGCACTAATAAGTGTTTTAAAATCAACCGTTGATGATGAAAGTAAAGCAGAGGCAGCGCTTTGCATTAGATATATTATGGAAACTTTTGATTCAGATTTCAAGGAAATGAAAGAATTTATAGTCGCAGCTGAATTAGATTCATTATCGCAAACCACCAATTCTAATTTCAAAATACAAATCATAAGTAATTTAGCGGCATCCAAGTTAGCTACCGAATCAGTGATAGTTAATTTGATTGTGACATTAAACGATAAAGACCCTGATGTAGTTGATGCAGCTAAAATTGCACTGGCTACATTTGGAATCAGTTCTAAAATAGAGTTGGAAGAAAAGATGCGATTTTACCATATGTTTAATGAATGTAGAATCATGACCCCGGCAGAACGTAAAGTTCACCCTTTACAGGTAATTTGAAATTTCAATCTGATAGTTTTAGCCATTAATTAATAAACTAGAAGACGAAAAAACTTTACTTCAACAGCTTCGGAGAGATAAAGTAGAGCGATGGCTGAAAACGATTGATCCACGTATAGAGGGGAGACCATTTGATCGCCCAAGAAGTTGTGTTGTTACGTTCGTACCACCTGTGGAGAAAAAGGTGCTTCTGAAAGCATCCATCAAGAATAAATCCTATAATAAATCCAGACATCACGGAGTCAAACTAGGAGCTTTAGGTCTACCAATGAAAAAATAACCATCTTTCAACATATTAATAAACGTTATATATTAGATATTAACTTTGTTGATCTTTTCAGCCTATCCAGAGTTAGACTAAAATAGCTACCTTGTGTTTTCGAAGTTCCAAATCATTAGAATGACCTTCTCGAAAGCAACGAACACAATATACATCATCTATTATTAATAATAACCTTAACCATATACCATCGCATTCTTTACATGTTACTATTGATTAATAAAGTTCAGAGAAAGAAATTACCTTGACCATCTTCATTACAGATACAACACCAAAAATCCGTTTCATCAACAAATTCGGTTAAAGTTGAAGGAGTAGGGACCTTACCCAATGGACGAGATTGAATATTATTATTTGTGGATACTTTTAAAGATGCTAGTTTATCTAAACGTTGTTTTAATAGTTCATCATCATCTAAAGATACTCCAGTCTTATTTTCTAATTCCAATTGTAATTTAATTTGAGACATTAATAATTTTGCATCATCATCTAAATCCAGTAATTGATCTGATTGAGTTACTTTATTAATAACATGATTAAAATCTATGAAAGATGGTGAAGGTACGGAAATACTTGATTTTGATTTAATTGGTGTAATTGGATACATTTCATCAATTTCAATTCCTTCCAATAAATTTTCATCAATCATTAGATCTTGGATTAATTTGTCATCAATATTCATTTAGGATTAAAAGTTTTTTCATTTTAAATTCAATTCCAATGGCTCCAAGTAATTCATATTCAATTGACTTTAAAAGCTGCTCCTTGTAGGTTCTTTGCTTTAGGAACTTGTACAAAAGGTTCTAAATGTACTTTCTCTCATGATAACAAAAGTAATCAAGTATGTCAATTTTATATAAATGGAAATACTTGTAAATTTGGATCTTATTGTGCTTTAAAACATATTAAACCAAAATCAAATCAACCTATAATTCAAAAACAATTCGATATTAAACAATCATCAGTAGCTCCTTGGTCTCAATCAAAAAAGAAATTATGTCCATTTAAAAAAGAGTGTAAAAATGGTGACAGTTGTCCATATACTCATTTAAAAGAATGTTCAATGTAATCTTGTAAATGATTCATAGGTAGTTGTCATGAAAACTGTATTGATCCTAATGATCCAATTGAAGCTAAAAATCATTTATTGAAATGTGAAAACGATATGCTTTTACAAAAAGCATCAATAACTCAAGAATGTGTTGTATGTTTTGAATTGGTCAAAGAAAAGAGTGATGCTCGTTTTGGGTTGATGAACTGTAATCACTGTGTTTGTTTGGAATGTATACGAACTTGGAGAGATAATGATGCTGTAGACACTTCAAAAGTATCATATCCATTCGATTAAAATTAGACATGTCCAATTTGTAGAAATGTGACCCATTTTGTGGTCCCGTCCACTGTTTGGCCAATCAATCAACAGCAAAAGCAAACCATCATTGAAGAATATAGAACTAATTTAAGGTAATATTGAAATTTCAAGATTCATTTTCTAGCAAAATAGTAATTTAAATAGTAAGCATTGATTCTAGGATTGTCGTCACTATCGTAAAGGAGCAGGAACATGTCCATTTTCAACTTCGTGTTTTTACAGACATGTGGATGACAATGGAGTGGATGAAAAGGATAAAGTCCGAATAGTATCTAATGGGGAATTTGAAGATGAAGGATTACAACGAATGAAGGATGTACAGTTATTTGATTTCGTGAAAGTATCTGGGATTTGAATGTAACTACGAGTATTCGTGAATTAGAATTTGATTACAATCCCGCTTCTTCATACTCACTCTGAAAATATTTACTTGTTGATAAATATAAGCTTTGAATTCTATTGCATTCCTTCTCTGCTTTTTTATTTTTTTTTTCAGATTGATAGACAAATCAAACCATAAACGAAAATTGAATTCTTTACCAATTTAAAATATCAATGTTTTCAAGATCATTAACCAGATGGACAATCAATCCAACCAAGCATTTTCAATCCCGATTTAATTCTATCCAACTAGTCAAAACTCCTATTGAAATAGCACAACGAATACTTTGTAATAAACTATTATTGGACCGAACAATCTTGGAAACGAACAATAAAGATCGGATTACAGGTACATCTATCATGGACGGTACACACAATGATTCTTAATCCTAGATGATCATAAACAATATGAAATGCTTACAAAAGTGATTGAAGAACTAAATCTTTACTCAATCACTACTAAGAGAGTACCACCACATATTAACAAATAGGAAACGGAATTGATGAGTAAAGAATGGGGTAGTTGGGATATGAATACGGATATCATTCCATCGATACAGAGATGGGAATCCACAGGTATGATTTAATATATAATTGTAGGTGTATTATTGTGGGCTTTGGGTCATTTGAAAATGCCAAGTCATTCTACCAGATTTGATATCAAATCCATACTAAGTATTTTGAATCGTACACCAAATCAAAATACAATTATAAATTATCAAAATGTAAAATATCAAGAAAACATTCATGATTAGGTATTTTTATTACAAAATCAATTGATTTCAAATTCGAAATTAAATGATCAAATTATGGATTTAGAAATATGGTTTACCAGAGCACAGTTACATTATTCAGTATTACTAGCTCAACAAACAAATACCAGAATCCCACAACAGATCCAAACCCAACATCAACAGATGGTACAAGAGTTAACACGACAAGCGCGTTTACGTGAAATCGAAACAGGACCCGATGATTTTTTAGTGGATGGGATATTGTACAAAGATATTTCTGAAGATGTGTTTGATTTGGTTTATATGGTTGGGGAATGTAGATTGGTTGCGTTGGGTTGGTTGGTGGGTACTCATGAATGGGATTATCAACCATTTCAGTTTATGGATTCTGATTTGATTTCTCATCGCTTTTAATGACTTCTTTGTAATTCTTGAGTTCGATGATCGTTTCATTCCAAATTTTACAAAAATAAAAGATTCATTGGAAAGAAACTAACGAATATATTTTTTTTTGGTTTTTTTAGTAATAGGTAGTGAAGAATATAGGAAATAAAATTAACTAGTATTGGGTTTTTGACTCATCAACAATAACACATCTAAGCCATCCACTTTGATTTCCTTCTTTTCTCGCTCCACGTTAGCATTGACCATTCGCATATCCAAAAGATCCAACTCTTCCTCAACAGAGCTACAAGCGACAAGACCATGATGGACCACCTGTTGCATGGAATGATGCTACAGTCAGCTTAAGGTGCTTACGTTTATGCGAGAGGTGGATTGTGTTTGATTGAGGAGGGCAGTGGCCTTGGTTTGGACAGTGGTGGCGATGGTGAGGAGTGAGTTGAATTCGGGGTCAAGCATGTCTGATTGTTAGTGGAGGTGTGATACCTTGGAAAGTTCCTTCTTGAAATTCTTGTGGATCGGTATTCATTTGCTCATCTTGTTGGTAATGCTCCAGGATAGATTTCCATTCGCGTTCTTCTTCTTTATATCTACATGGTTAGTTTTGAAATGCGTTGGTAATGATGGTTTTGATAGTAAAGCACTTATTGAAAGTGATGGTGATAAATTGGACATAGTGCCATTACAGTGAATATTGATTTAGTACCTCGCTAATTGTGCTTTTAAAATCCCAAGCTTTTTCTTATTTGCAACATTATTCGGATGAGGTTGTTTCGGTTCACAAACTACTGTTTCCTATCACATCAGCAGTGAATTAAGTTTACTGGTCGACTATACCAAGATGTATTTAATTGTTTGTTCTGAAGGGATTCTACAATATCTGCTTGTACCTTTCGAACTAAAATAATCAGAATCTGAATATTTGATGGAACTTGTTAAAGGAACAAAAAAGACAGGAGGTAAATTTACCAATATCGTTGGTTGAAGATTGATGGTTGCTGGACGAGGATGGAAAGGAATCCATAGTTTTTAGAGTGACCCAGTGTAGTAATTGCCGCATGCGCAACGTGTCTGGGATTTCGGCATTGATGTAGTTGTGGTATGTACTGGAAGGGATAGTAGGATGTGGGATAGCTATTATGAGTGTTGATTTGGATTTTTACGACACATTCCATTATATGCTTGAGATGATCGTTTTCCACGTTGTAATAAACTAGTCCTGGTGTGCTTTTTTGATTTGATGGGTCGGTGTTCATCTTGATATCTTGGATCTTTGTCTATTTGATATTCTACATTTTCTGTCACTTTCACATCACTAGGTACAGTTTTGTTTAGTATGTCTTGACTCTCTGATATTGATTTATTGAGATCGTTTGTGGTGGTTGATTTATTGGGTTGAATATCTGAGTTTGGTTGAATATTTGAAGTTGTTTTACTAGATGGAATTTCCTTCAACACATTTCCTTTTGTCTTGTATTGAAAACCACCTACATTTAATGATCCTGGTTATACCCTAATTGTTATCGTATTTAAAATATTACTTTCACCATTCTTTAGGTGAAAAACTCAAAAAAGTTTGTCCAGACAAACTAATGTGAAATAGGTAGTCTGGTTTACAATCGATCAGTTGAAGTTGTTCAAGTTCAAGATACCCAAAGGCATTTACAAATTATAAACTTACTTACATTTCTTTGACTTGAAAGTGAAATACAGTCTATCATGCTCCAAATTTATCAGCATGGCAATGGATTTTTTACAACACTTATCAACGGGTATTTAAGGAGATAAATTGTAAGTATATTCACTGGTATTGATAATGGATGAATTAAATAATGAAAAGAGACAAGATATTATTTATTGAGGACGGCATCGTCAAACTGGTCAAAGTTGTCAGGTTTTGATTTATACATTGAAAAGGCATCTAAAGATATGAGTGAGAGAGAAAATACAGACGGAGGCGACAAATGTAAAGATACCGGAAGCCAAGAGTATATTTTTTTTGCGATAAGGCAGCATGAGTTGACGTTTATAGTCCACTAATTCTTGGTGTGAGAGAGTTGCTTCAATAGCTTGCAGTTGTTTAACGGCTTCATGTAGAGGCAACTAACAATGAGAAGGGGAGTAAATACCTAAGAGTTAGAGTATAATTCAAACCTTTCTGAATTGATCTGGGTTTGGTAAGTTAAATTTTGGGTTATTGCGAGACGGTAGTGAATAGAACATGAAAAAGAAAAATAAATTGGATCGAGTGATAGTTGTTACCTACTGGTACTAATAGTAAAGGTAATGGAATTAACTGGTAGCAATAATTGGTAATAGTTATAAGCAATCATGTTAACAGGATCCACAATAGTTTATTCTGTACCACTGCAAGTGATTAGCAATAAACTACCGGTATCAATCCATGAGGATCCTATTACCAGTCTTCATCTAAACGAAGTTCCTAATACAAAGTTTATTGATGTACTTGCTTTGAATTTATCCGATCTCTTTCCTCATTATATTACAATTTCCCTTTTCCTTTCTTTTCTTTCATCATGTCGTTACGGTGTCTACCCAGACGTTACTGCTATCTCTTACCCAGCAGATTGATACACTCAACTCCTTACCCTCAACCTACTGGAATGCCCATTTACTTGGACGCTCTCGCTACAACCCCTTTGGATCCTAGAGTACTCAATATAATGATGCCATATCTACAACACGGCTTTGGGAACCCTCACTCTAGAACCCACAAGTTTGGTTGGGACTCGGAAAAGGCAGTCGAAGATGCCCGTTTAGTACCATCCTCATATCCCTCATCTTTAGAAACTCGCTTCTCTTATTCATGCTGACCCAAAAGAATTGGTCTTCACAAGTGGTGCTACGGAATCAAACAATATAGCTATTAAAGGTGTCGCTCGTTTTTATAAAGCAAGGTATCCTTCCATCATTTAATTATAGAAAAAATCATATCATCACCACTCAAACAGAACACAAATGTGTCTTGGAATCTTGTCGTTCCTTGCAAAATGATGGTTTCAATGTCACTTATCTCCCTGTATTGCCTAACGGTCTCATTGATCTCAAAGCTTTGGAAGATGCCATTCGTCCAGAAACTGTTTTGGTCTCCATCATGGCAGTCAATAATGAAATTGGTGTCATTCAACCGTTAGCTGAAATTGGTGCTATTTGTAGAAAAAACAAAGTCTTTTTCCATGTTTGCATATTGCGTCTCACCATTTAGACTGATGCTGCGCAAGCTGTTGGTAAAATTCCCTTGGACGTCAACGAGATGAATATTGATTTAATGTCTATTTCCGGACACAAACTCTACGGTCCTAAAGGTATTGTATAACGCTTCTTACAAAAGGTGTTGGTGCATTGTACGTCAGACGTCGACCTCGTGTCAGATTAGAACCTTTATTCTCCGGTGGTGGTCAAGTAAATGACTCCATTTAACCATATAGGAACGGTATGTATAACTCAATTAATGGTTTAGTGGATTACGTTCAGGAACTGTTCCGACTCCGTTGGTTGTTGGTTTGGGAGCTGCAGCTGAAATCGCCGCTCAAGATATGAAGGTATGGTTTTATTTCTCTTGATATCTGCGTATTATGTATATTCGCATTCCCATTTGTTTATTAATTTTTCAAATCTATATCTCTTTTTCAAACTTTTCTATTGGAATTCTTTCGGGATTTTACCACCTTTTCATACCCTTTTTTGAATGATGATTTTATTATGCGTGATTGAGCAATTATAGTCTCCTTTCTCTGTCACTTTTGTGACATCGAGGATAGTGATTTCAATTGCAATGTAAATTACACAGGGAGTCTGACATGATTACAACTCTCATACAATATTCGTCACGTTCAGAACAGTATTAATATTATAGAGCGACGGCGAACGAATCAAAAGATTATCAGACAAATTAATCAACTCTATCAATGAAAAGGTCCCAAATGTGATTCGTAACGGTGATGTGACTGCATATTATCCAGGTATACCAAAATGTGTTAGCTAACCATCAGGATGTGTGAATTTATCATTCGCCTATGTTGAAGGAGAATCATTATTGATGGCATTAAAAGATATAGCACTGTCCTCTGGAAGTGCATGTACATCTGCTTCTCTCGAACCTTCCTACGTACTCCGTGCACTTGGAGCTGATGACGAAACGGCACATAGTTCCATTCGTTTTGGAATCGGACGATTCACAACTGATGAAGATATTGAATTCACTGTAAACAAAGTCATTACCGAAGTGGAGCGATTACGTGAAATGAGTCCGTTGTGGGAAATGGTATTTAATTTAAAGTTTTGATCGTTTAGGTACAAGATGGTATTGATCTTAAAAGTATTCAATGGACACAACATTAACTATGCAATTATTTACAACAACAATAAACACTTTTTGATATACAATTTTTAATTTGAACAATGGAGATCTGAGTAATATTCCAAAAATGTGTTTTTAAATACAATACTTTATAGAACTAAATTATTTTGTTTATCAATGATCACTCTGGTAGCATGTTGCAATGAATCAAACAGTTCAACTACAGTGTGAAAACAGTAAAATCATTTACCACCTTCCTTCAAAGCGTTTTCCAATTCCTCTCCTGCCTTTTTATTCTCCAATTCCAATTCCTAACATCACCGATTATCTTACTAACCTCCAATTGTCGCATCTAACATTAACTACAATAATCAACCTGATCCATTTCTGATTCATTTATTCCTGGTAAGTTCTCAATCAAAAAGTCAATAACTAACTTATGAATAAATCTTCTATACCTTTAGCAGTCTCTACTATATCTTTTGCAACTGTCTTAGCCAATTCTATTTATAGTATCAGAGATATATTTAAGGATTACCTTGATTTCCTTTCCAATTGATATCAATCTGTTCTTTTGTCCAACAAGTCACTGGTATTTCAGGATTTGTTTCTACTAGAGGAGCATCACGTTGTAACGCACCAATGGATATATAAAAACATTCTGATAACTGATAAATTGTTTAGTTTTTTTGTAATGGTTTTCGTTACTTTATCTACACATTGTTGAAGTTGAGTCAAACGATCAGACATTTGTTTAGTGATTTGAAGTAAATAAAAGAAAGAAATTCAACAGGGATAAAAAAAAACAAATGATGGTATGATTATGACATGATTATAACTATAATGTATATAAATAGAATGATGAGTCTATTTCTCAATTGACCATTCACAATGTCATAAATTGATTACGCAATTCGAATTACAACATCATTGTCTCAGAAACAAACAAATCACAAAAAAACATACATCTTTATATTTAAAATAAAAGATGGAATCTACAGGTTCTTTGAATATGGAATCAGATAATCTATTACCACCACTCGATACAAAATCAAAATCAAAATCATTATCAGTATCATTTAACGTGACCGATTCCACTACAAAATTACCATCAGCTAGAAATAGTACTAGTAAAGTGTATCGTTCAGCTTCAGCTCCAGTAACACGTCATACTACTTTGAAAACAAATCGAATTCAATCAGCTACTCATCATGGGATTTCTACTAGAGATGATCCATTTGCATATCGACATTTTCATAATTACTTTCCAACTTGTAATAAGATTTTTACTGCTAGGATTGAGAACAAAAATAGAGAGATGCACTTGGAGAAATTACGAAATGCAAAATCAACAATTGATAATTCAAAACCTACTGCATATCCACATTTGGATCTCCGATTAAAGCAAATGACGATTCAGGAAGGTGATTTGACAAATAATTGATGTTTCTAGATCGCCGTCATGATATTGAACGTACAAATCGTATTTTGTTGGATCGTATTGCTACCCAAATGGAACGCTCACAAAATTCGTTGTCTAATCGTGCGCCAACAGAACCTCGTGGTCCATCTTCATTATCGTGTGATAAACGCCGTCGTGATAGTATCACTGTGGCAATTCAAAATGGGGTTTGATGGGTTTGGTATTCTAATTGATTAGGAAATCTTTAATCGGATTCAAAATAAGGTTCCATATTATCAACGTCAAGATTGGTTATTGGATCGAAGACAAAATCTAGGATATTTGAAAAATATCTCACAATATCCGAAACAATATTATGTAAGATTGAGTTAATGATAATGGGTAGCGTATTATTGAACAATATGATTCGAAATTCAAACATATCAAACGAGGATCTTGGGTACCACCTAATCGACCAAAATACACTACTGAAGGTAAATTTTTTCCAATTATAAACAAATAGATGAATTCAATATGGATAATTTATCTGATTTTGATCCATTTAATGATAAAGTGATTGCTAGTATGATTGTTACCAAAACTGAAGATGAAGTTGAATCTATTGGTAAATCAGAGCAGTTGAAGAGTGGAGATATAATAGCTGTATAGAATCCGTACCATATTTTGAATAGTGAATGAATATAAATCCTTTTTTGTTTGTTTTTGAATTCAATTCGTTATGAATTTTTTTTCCAGTCATGAATTATAGTAAAGACAACAAACCGTATGTGACTATAACGGATAACCAACCATTACATATATCCTTTGTTCTAAACAATGCTGATTTATCAATTGCTAATTCATTACGAAGAACGATGATATCAGAAGTACCAACAATGGCTATCGATCGTAATCTATATTGGATCTCTAATTGTTGTAGTGGTTGAATTTGATGAAAATACTGTAGATTGTTTTCTAGTTTTAATTGTAGTCTGTATTAACGGATGAGTTTATTGCACAGTAATCAATCATTTGGATATTTGATGTATAGGTAATTTACATTCTTTTATATTATGACAGTCGATTAGGTTTAATTCCATTGTTTTCAACTGATATTGGAACTAATATTCAGTACACCAGAGAATGTACTTGCCAAAATTATTGCACCAACTGCTCTGTAGAATTAACCCTCGACGCACGTTGTACTGAAGATACTTTATCAGTTACTTCCCATGATCTGATTTCTGCAGTACCTTTCCTTTCTTAATTGATCTTTAATTAGCATAATCAAATTAAACCAGTCACATATGGTGAAGAAGATAGTGGGATTTTAATTGCAAAGTTACGTAAAGGTCAACAATTGACAGTTCGATGTGTAGCAAAAAAAGGAACTGGTATAGATTGGTGTCTTTAATCAACTCGATAGCAAAAGAGCATGCAAAATGGTCACCTTGTGCAGGGATCGCTTTTGAATATGATCCACACAACAATTTGAGACATACAACATATTGGGTGGAAGATGATGTAAAGAAAGAATGTAACTCAATAACAAATGGATTTTAATTGAATTAGGGCCTGTATCCGTTAATGGTTTGAACGAAGAACCTGCTCATGAAGACGAACCTTTTGATTATTTGGCCAAACCAAACAAATTCTATTTTACTGTTGAATCTACTGGAGCGTTAGAACCTCGTGAAATTATCATTACAGGCTTGAAAATCTTGCTTGCCAAACTGGTTCAAGTTCAAACAGTATGTGTTATTGACTACTCATGATAGGGTATTACGGAAATCATGGATGAAGGAATGGGATTAAGAAATCCAAATGAAAGAATGTTTTAATCTTTAATACAACTATTGACATCAAACTTAATTATTGTTCAAAAAATACAACTTTATTTTAGCATGTTTTATAGTGATCAAGGAACAGACATTTTTTTATCAATCATGGAGAGTTGAATACTACTGCCATCCGTATTATTGTACTGCAATTCAGAGGGTAAACTTTCATCGATTAAACCTTGCCTCCAACTGGTATAAAAACCATCCTTATCTACAATAAATCCTTTGATAGGTGCAAACATTGCACTCCAAAATAGGCATAGTGCGGCAATTAGTTGCGTGAATGATACCAAGATTTTCCCAAGATCCAAGTTTTGAAATCCAGTCGCACTAATCACCACATTGACCAATAAAATAACGGTTAAAATAATCAAGGATGCTTTGTTTTCGTTGAATTCATTAAATGCTCTTCGAACAGTACTGACTTTGTAATTCAAAAATGTCAAGATGATGATACCTAACCCAGCAATTCCGTACATCATATTCAAATAGTATGGATGGATTGAAAAATCACATGCTGGTGGTCCAGATGGATTCGCTTGAATGGGTACAGGCTGGTTAGTGATAAAATAGTTTTTCTTTGCAATTGGTAGTAATCCCAAGATTAATGCTGGTAAATGTGCACCAAATACCAACAAGTAAAACACGTTTGAATTTGGTTTTTTGACCAACACCAATATGAAATATAATCGAAGTATACGATATATCATACATGTGATTGTTAGTTGTACACCTAATACCAGTTGACACCAAACTGTCCATAAAACACAATTGGAAAAAATTCCAGTTTGGTCTATGATTCCTATAGATTGTAGAGACCCAATCCTATCAAATTAATTCAAATTACTGCAGTTACCACCACACTGTCGCAGATGCTAAAGATACCAGTAATACATACGGCTGTTTTGATTTGAATGGTTTCCAATCAAGATTTGTTAATACCAATCCCATTGAAAACCACGAGACAAAAAATAGAAATCCACCAATTCCAATTACAATTGACTTTATGTTTGAATTACTTGAACTCATTTGAAATGATTAAAAGTAAAACTGATGTTTAACCGCGAAAGCCCATTATTTGCCAGCCCACCAGGCTCAAACATCTTTGTGCAATTGAAGTATTTATTGTATCACAAACACAATTTTATGAAGCTAGTTTTGGAAATTATTACTTTGTACTTGTTACTTGAAAAGAAATCAGTTTTTATTTGCAACAATTTTTTGTGGGAATTCTACATCAACCCATTTTCCATGAACAAAGTTCGAACGCCAGAAAATTTCTTTTCAAGGTTCTCCAATATGGCTCGTTTAATACTTAATTTTTGATCTTCTTGAATCAAACTATTAGCTTCTGTGATTTCAGTTGTGGACCAGTTGGATAACCGACTTCCTAGATCTTGACTAAAGGTGATTACAAATTCGTGATGCAAGGTTTGGTATACAACATCTGTAAATCGCGCAAAGGCAACATTCCAATACGCCTTTGATACAGAGAACACTTGAATAGCTTCATGATCACGAATATCAATATTGATCTACAGGGTTTTCAGGTCATTTTCAGTGATTCCAGCAAATCCAGCACTAGCAAGAGCCGCCAAACTATCACTTAGATCTCCAATACAGTCGAATTGGTGTTCTTGGAGAAGCCGGCGAAGAGTCTTTTCATACTTTTCTTTTGATTTAACAGCGAATGGTGTATTTAGAGTTACGATTTGTAGTTCACTTCTATACTGTCCATCTACTTGATTGTATCCCTTTGTCTTGAGAATATGCAAGAATCGTTCAGTTTCAACTCTAGTAGTTAGAACAAAGGCGATACCTGATCTTGTTGTTAAATGCATTGAACGCGAAAATCCATCCTTTTTCAGGATAAAGTCAATTTTCTTTTGGATTAAATCATTGATGTTTCTTATGCATTTGGTGTATGCATCCTTCCATGACACCAGACTCTCTTTAATAATCTGTTTAGGAACTTTATCAGTTAGAAATCCTGGAATATCATGGGCCCTCTTTGATTCTATAAGTACTTTAAGTTCCTCCAAGTCCCATCCGTACACTGCTGCGTGATCTCCCAAATCATAGACTTTCTGCTCACCATCTTCATTCTTTTTTGCAATGTGAAAATTAGTTGCACTGATTTCAAGTTTAAACTTTTCATATATGGATCTTTCAGCACATTCAAATTCACTTTCTTGAAGGGAATTTTCAACAGTTCGGTAGAATGATATAATCAACTTATTGAATTCGAATTGTGGATTCTCAACCTTTTTTGGAAGACTTTCTAATTCTCTCTCCAGTCTTGAAAGTTCAGACTCCATCGTTTCGATCATTCCAGGTAATTCTTGTTCCATCATATCGGCTAGTAATTCACTCAAAAATATCTTCAAGTTGTTCACCCCCAGCTTATTTTTTGGAATGTGATATGAATTCCACGGTGAAACTGTTTTGAAGTATTTGGATTCATTCTTTCTGGCAGTTCCAAATTTAATTGACTGTTCCAATTCACTCTTTTTTGGATTGAGGACCATAAAATAACCGTGATGAAGAGAATGTGAATTACCAACCATAAGATCTTGCCAAGGACCATAACAGTTTGCTTCAATTGTGTCTGGTTTGGTCAAAACTCCCACAGTTCGCATCCCTTCAGGGTCAGTTTCTCTAGCAATTGAGTGGACAGACTGATTTGCAATATCATCTTTGCAAGTCAGACACTCCACAATGATCATATTTTTCTGCTTCATGAAGTATGTACACATATCTCGTATCAAGTTGATATACTTTCTGTCTTTCTTGTTTTCCGTGTTACTGATGATCCCCGGCAGATCAATTACGGTTAAAACACCTAAACTTCAAAACAATAGTTGTTACCGACTCCAGGTCCACTTATTTCAATACAAACTACGTTTCTGGTGAATTCAATTTCATTTTCAATCAAATCAAGGTCATGGGTTGACAATACATTATCGACTGAAATGGAAGGATTCAAAATTGCTTTCTGTGCCCTTTTCAGCCGCTCTTCAACTTCATTGACGTCAAAGATATCTCCCCCAAATGGTTGATCGTGTGGTTTTGAAAGTGGTTCATTATCATTAGTAACATCAAACCGAAGAGATACTTTACATTTCCATGGCTGATCGTGAACTTCAGATAAGCGGCATTCCATTGGGCATCTAGTGCAAGTACCATCAGAACGGGGTAATGGGATTCTGGCAATAGCTTCTATAAGAGAACTTTTCCCTGCCGATTGGTTTCCAACCACTACTACACCAGGGATTGGTAGCTGACTATCAACCCCAAGATCACGAAGTTTGTTTGATGCATCTATCAATTGCCGTGATTTTTCAGAAAAGAGACTTGATTCGGATTTCATACTGGTAAATTGTTACAATATAAAGGAGAGTTGTCAAGAACCTGTTGATAATTGAAATATGAACATTCCTTTTTTTTAAAGAAGAGGTTGACCAGTGACAAATGGGTTGACAGGTAACACAAAATGTGGAGGTGAACAAGATAAAGATGAAAGTCATTTAGACTCAGTTTCCTCAATTCTAAGATCAGTCGCGTTCGAGTAGCCTTTAATGAGTTTCAAGAAATCAACACTGATCTATAAGTCTTGACGGTCCGACTGCAGCGCAGCTGAACACTACATTGATGTAATAGAGATGAATGGTAAAATCACAAGCAGGGAACCAGTAGGATTTGCTTTTATCAGGGATCGAAAATGTGTGACATAATAGTTGGGTGTCAATATTACTGATATTAAATGATCTAAAAAGAAAGGAAAAGGGATTTTTCACTGATACGTTGTTTTCAGAGATGTTTTTTGGACGGTTTAATCAACTAGATACTATAATACTTAGATTTATTTTTGTTAAAATCTTATTTGGATCAAGAGATGTTGGGACGGATTTTAGTGCGGTTCACAAAAGGGTCGTTAACCAAGCAGGAGTTGAGATATTTGGCAAGAGTATTTATATATGCACTTTGGAAATTGATTTGGTTCAACTGTCGCAACAATTCTCTGATGTTTCAAGTGTAGCGGTTCCTTCAGTGGTTGTTATTGGTGGTGTGCCAGTCAGTCAAGATATTCGAGCATCAGGAACATCGGATCAAAGCGTTAGAATGTAGGAAGTTTCGCAGCTGTTGATAAAACCAAGCAAAATACGAGAGGCCTGTTCAAAATAATATGACACCAGTTACACTTCTCGTTCAGTATTATAATTGCTTTGATGTCTTTTCTAATAGGTTGCTATGTGTTTCATTCAATAGCACTGTCGTTTATTTAACCCACTAGTAAATTAGTTTGTAGTAGATTACTTTAATTTTCTTCGTCAATTTGAATCCTTCTATTTTTATACATTTCGTTTTTATTTGATAATGCTATTGATACTTCGATGTTGTTCATCCAACAAAGATGAAAATATTATTAAACTTTAAATGAATGCATAATTTATCAGTTGAGGTTTCCATATTTATGCAACTCTAAATTTTTCTGCTTATCATTCTTTTGATATGAATTTGATATCTTTTCCAAATTGTTTGAATGATTCAAACATCAAGGTAATGATGGTTTATCTCGAATGATTGGCAAATACGTTTACAAACACATTTGCCCAGTAGACTTGGGTTTATCCCAGATTCGACTTAGTTAAATTACAATACCAGAATAAGGTTTTACATTTTTCTAACTCTCATAGCTTCGTTCTAAAGTTACACTGGTCGACCTGTAACACTGAAACACTTTATTGTAATTTATTATGTATTGCGTACTTGGACCCCAACTTCATGGATTTAT
>MU621228.1:0-17750 GCA_025399215.1 Globomyces pollinis-pini | reverse complement strand
CTATGATGATTAGATTTGGTTTTGTGCCATGAGCTGGTAAGCGATTGATTCTTATGTTGTAGCTTTTGATAATCGGTTGGATGTCTTGCTGCTACATTTTCAATCAATGATCAAATGAGGTTTTGGTCTCATTCTTAATCTGAGGTCTCGGTCTCATTCTTAATATATTCTTAACATTTTAAATCAAATAACTTTTATTAGTGGACGTGTTTAATTCATAAATTTTTTGTTATGAAAATTGCAAGTCAATCTGTGGATACTGTTCGAAAATACACATCATTCTTTGCACTAGGAGGTATGAATACCATACCATCTAACCCTTTCTAGGTGACTCAATATCAGCTATTCAGTTGATGACAAGGTCTAAGATAATCGGACTAGAGCTCTCCCCATCATTGATTTTCAAGAAATCAACCCTGGCTCAAATGGCCAGTCTCCAAGATCAAACTCGGATTGTTGACTTTATCAGAGTGTTCATGGATTCTATTTGGAAGGAGCAAGGTGTGATCGCCATCATGGAGTGCTTGAGGAACAGTATCCAACAAATCAACAGATTCCGTACTAATAGTGAGTTGCCTTTCAGATGAGGCATACTTCTTAAGTGCTAAACAGAACAGCTACGAATGTTCAGTTTACAAGACAAGAATGCGTAGGGGAACTTTATCCACCACAGGACATAGTACTAACTTTGTTATGGGTATGTATCTTTGTACAGACATACCTCCAAGGTATTGGATTATTCGTGGAGTTGCAGTTAAGGCAAGTTTTATACAGTACTAAATCTTTAGTTACATTATCTGAGTAGGGTTATATCATAATCTAATATATTGAGATGGAAGACAATTGCTTATTTTTCATTTTGTGACCTAAATGACTGACTTATTACACAATTTTGACTTATTCAAAAAGATAATTGAGGAAAAACTAAGCATCTTACTCATCAAACAAACAGAAATCTTGTTTGTATTCCTATACGGATCTAGGTTATGGGGAAATGTCCATGCAAAGTCAGACTTTGACGTATTGGTCGCTGTCAGTAATTCAAAAATGAAACCTTTGAAATCACAATAAACCTAATCAGAGAACAACGCAAGGCGAACAACTTCTGGTTATATGCATTCAAACTCAGTTACACACATATGATCTAATGATATAGCTTCTAAAAATTTATTACTTAAGCAGTGGATTTCGTGTGGTCGGTAGTACAGTAAGTGCTTGTTCCCTCAGCTCCATATTGTAAAGCAGAAGGTAGTGATTCATCTTTCAAACCTTGTTTCCATTGACTAAAGTAACCATCTTTGTCGGTCAAATATCCTCTAACCGAAGCAAACATGATACTCCAAAACATGGTCATGCACGCAACAATCTGTGTCAACAAGCTGAACCCTTTTCCAGCATCATAATTTTGGAACCCAGCCGCATTTAAAGCGACATTTAATAGTAGAATCACCGTCAAGACATACAGAGCAGTGTTGATTTCTTTAAACTCATTAAAGGCTCTTCGAACGCGACTGATCTTGTAATTGAGGAAACTAAGAACAACAAGTCCTACTCCAGCACAACTGAACATTACATTGATGTAATAGGGATGTATGGTAAAATCACAAGCAGGTGGACCAGTAGGATTTGCTTTTATCGGAGAGGGAAACTGTGTGACATAATAGTTGGGTCGAAGTATTGGAAGTATACCCAATATTACTGATGGTAAATGGCTTAAAAAGATAATCAGAGGGAATACGATTGTGTCGGGTACTTTTGACAGTACCAAAATGTAGTATAGTCGTAATAATCGATAGGCCATACATGTAATGGCCAACTGTACACCGAATACTAGTTGAATCCAAATAGTCCAAAAAGCGCAGTCTGAAAATATTCCAACCTGTGGTATAACTCCCAATGATTGAGCAGATCCAATCCTAACGATTAAAAACCAAACCAATTTACCACCAGAACGTTGAAGCAACCAAAGACACTAGTAAAACGTATGGTTGTTTTGACTTGAACGGTTTCCAATTGATACGGACCAGAATTAATATCATAGCCATCCAAGTTATAATGAAAGCGATAGCAGCCAAAAAAATTAGTATTCCTTTCCAGAAGCTGAATTGATCCCCGGGCATACTGAACTGTTTGGTGGTTAAAGCAGATTTTATATGGAATTGCCTCATTGTGGCTTTCGGTGACCCAAATTGGTGGATACATGAATTCCGATTGGGGAACGGTGGGTGGGATTCTCCAAGATGGGTTGATTGAATTGAGGTAAATATAAGCATTATACCTAAACAGGTATGGGGTAGTATCTGATAGCAAGATATAAGATGATCTCTTATTAAGATCATTATTGCCCATTTTTTATAAGCTCCAAAGGATAAGAGTATCCAAAAAGGTTCCCATACAAGTATTCAATTCAGGCGTTTCTGGTATATTCTTTTCACCAATTTGAATGTTGATTTTAAATGGCTTGGCATTCAATTATCCATTTTAGACCGACGCCTTTGTCCAACTATGTGCCACTATTCTATGCACATCACTTTAAAGCCATTTGCAGCCTGATTTGCCAAAATGCATTATCCATCTCATCTGAAGGAAAATAACTGGTGACTATAACGCCTCTCAAAAAACAAAAAACGATTCAAAGTAAGTATGATATTGAGATATATTACACCGAATAGTTAGTTGAATGGAGTACTCCCAACAAACTGCTATTTAATTTGCAATTTCCAAACCATACCGCAATATTTGTAAGTTATATCAAGTGTGTGTTCATACAGCGCGATTTTGATCTCATTCAATCTTTTAGTTTAGGGAATCAAGGACAAAAAAGGATGCTACTACATATGTCCAGATTTACATTTCATTCTTGTAGAATGTATGTATCATTAGTGCCACGAATTATGATCTTATTGGTGGGGATTCAATTGGGATGGATTGCACATGACACAATTTTGAGATTTCAAAAAGGAAGAAGATACTGTACTAGTTATATAAGTGCATGATCAGTCAAGAAAATTATTCATACGAGTCAAAATTGTTCTTTATTCAATTAGTAAGATCTGACCATAGGTGGAACTCGTTGAGCCTCATTTTCATCAAGAGTGTGCTCAATAACTGGTCGATAATCTAATGTTGTTTTGTTGGTTTCTGGATCATGATAAGACAAAGTGTGTTTCATCCAAACTTTATCATCACGGTCCTTGAAATCTTCACGTGCGTGAGCTCCTCTACTCTCTTTTCTTGCTTCAGCAGAGTGCATAGTTTGAACGGCACATGTCATCAAGTTTTGTAATTCAAGAGTTTCGATTAAATCGGTGTTCCAAATAAGACCTCGGTCAGTAACCTTTAGGTCATGCATCTTGAGAGCCACTTTATCAATCTTTGCTACACCTTCTTCAAGTGATGATTGTGTACGGAAAACGGCAGCATCAGATTGCATGACTTTTTGCATTTCGAGTCGGACGTCAGCAGTTGGATTAGCACCATTTGCATGTCTAACCTTGTCCAAGTTAGCAATTGTTGCATGCCCAGCATCAGCTGGTAAATCTTTGTGAGGAGTTCCTGGCTTGAGGTTGTCCTTAATATGGAGAGCGCAAGCACGTCCAAAGACGACAAGATCCAGTAGGGAGTTAGCTCCAAGTCTGTTGGCACCATGGACAGAGACACAGGCGGCTTCACCAGCAGCATATAAACCAGGAACAATGACATCTTTTCCATCAACATGTTTGATGACTTCACCAGTGTATCTAGTTGGAATTCCACCCATGTTATAATGAACAGTAGGAAGAACTGGGATAGGTTCCTTTGTAACATCAACACCAGCAAAAATGGCTGCAGTTTCGGAAATACCAGGCAACCGTGCATGAAGAGTTTCAGGAGACAAATGGGACAATTGAAGATGGATATGATCAGCATTTGGACCAACACCTCTGCCTTCACGAATTTCAATGGTCATTGAACGAGAGACCACCTAACAACTTAGTATAATCAACATACATCACGTGAGGCAAGATCCTTTGCAGTTGGTGCATAACGTTCCATGAATCGTTCACCTTGTGAGTTCAAAAGGTATCCACCTTCACCACGAGAACTATAGAGAGTCAGTCTAAAAAAAATTACCCTTCAGTGATCAAGCAGCCAGCACCATAGATACCGGTTGGATGGAATTGAACAAATTCCAAATCTTGTAATGGAAGACCAGCACGAGCAACCATAGCATTACCGTCTCCGGTACAGGTGTGAGCAGAAGTACAAGAGAAGTAGGCTCTTCCATATCCACCTAGCATAAGCGTTTATATGAAATAGTGTTACCAGTTGCTAGAACAGTTTTGTGAGATCTGAAACGGTGTAGAGTTCCATCTTCCATGTTTAAAGCAATAACACCGCGACATTCACCTATATGTAAATAACTGAGAAACAACATACCATTTTCCATGATCAAGTCGAGTGCAAAGTATTCAATAAAGAAGGTAGTATCATGTCTGAGAGATTGCCCGTATAAAGTATGTAACATAGCATGTCCAGTTCTATCTGCAACAGCAGCGCAACGATGTGCTTGGCCACCTGAGGGGTAAATTCATAGCTCTCCACAAACCTAAAGAGGAATAATTAAAATGAAAAATTCCAACCTTTTCCGAATTTCAAACTCTGACCACCAAAAGCTCTTTGATAAATTTTGCCGTCTTCAGTACGTGAGAATGGCATACCGAAATGCTCCAATTCAAGAACAGAATCTGGTGCTTCTCTACACATGTAGTGAATAGCATCTTGGTCACCCAACCAATCAGAACCTTTGATGGTGTCGTACATATGCCATCTCCAATCATCTTCAGACATATTTCCTAAAGCAGCGTTGATACCACCTTGAGCAGCAACTATATGAATCATAAACGAAATACAAAATTTGTACCAGTGTGGGAACGAGTAGGGAATAGTTTGGAAATACAAGCCGTGTTAAAACCTAGAAAATCAACCAGAAGAGCAATCAACCTTCTTTAGCCAATCCAAAGGCAGCTCTTAACCCTGCACCACCAGCACCGACCACAATAGCATCATAGGTATGGTCAATCATTGGATAAGAAGCAAGAGGCGAGCTCATCTTTGCCGAAGCAGAGAAGGTACGAGAAAGGACTCTAGTTTTTTGATTCTAAAGATAAGAAATTCCATAGTTTTACCAATAAAGTTCTGAGCATTAAAGAAATCAAAGTAAAGATTCAAAACACAAAAAATTTTACCAGTTGAGATTTCATACTGAGGTTTTCCCACTAATAGAAATTGAAATCGGTTTAAAGCCCTTCTATAGAATCTCATTCGATCTTGATGAAGTAAAGAATTTAGAGGGTAGTAATACTATCATCAAGCACTAAGGTTGACTTGGTTTAGTTGGTTTGATAAGTAATTGTATTATTATACACAAATAAATGCATGTATTTGTGAGTTGATGCAATAAACTCTGAGTAGATATTAACTGCTGAATTGATAAAACAGAAATGTGGCCGTTGATTTGATTTACCGTTACTTTTCGAACATGGAATGGTCCAAGGATGGAAAACGAAATACCTTAATAGTGTTCATTCATGGATTTATGGTACTTACTTTTGTGCTTTTTAATAACAGGGTTCTGCTGAAGATTCTTTTGGTGAATTCCCATTCTATTTACAGGATAAACTTACTTCAATTGGCCATTCTAAAATTGATTGCATAGTCTATCCTTCGTATGAAACAAGAGGTAGATCTATTGGTATTCGCTAACGGTTCTAAGGCACGTTGAATCAATTCTAACCTTATTTAGGAAACAATCAAAGGCAAGTTCAGAAATTAATGGATTGGCTGATCTTACATGCTTCAACAGCTCGATATGAAAGTGTATTGTAAGTTGTTGTTAGTAAATCATACCACTCCTTCATTCATTCTTATTTTGTCTATTATACTAACCATATAGTCTTTGCGCCCACTCAATGGGTGGAATTTTGGCTGCTGATGCATATCGATACTTGTATAAAGTTGACCCCCAAAAGGAAGCATCTAGGTGGGATTCTGTTCGTAAGAATATCTTGTTAAACATAGGATCGTATTTCTCATATGCACCCGACCCGAATGCCCCTAAAGCTGATGATATGAGGTTTTTGGTGAATATTAAAGGAATAATTACGTTCGACTCGCCATTCTATGGTTTGCATTCAAAAGTAATAGGATATGGCTAATCGCCCAGGTTATTAGTGTTGCTGGTGTTGGAAAAGCACAAGAAGTTGCAGTTGAACTACCAAGACATTTACCCAAAGATGTGACGGTGCCTATGATAGCAATGATTCCTGATTCTGTCAGTGTGCCCACACCTGTGAAGCACATCAATGTCCCTATATCTACAAAATGGGTTAAAGATACAATTTATACGAAGATGGCCGAAGAAAAGTTTGAAACCAATGATCAGTTATCTACAGAACGTAGTTTATCCAAAAAAGACGAAAATCCCCCTTCCGAAGCCGAAGCGGATGCGGAAGGATCATGGTCGGGTTGGACAAAAGGTGCATTAGGAGTTGGTGCAGTTGCTACAGTAGCAGCGACTGCTTTCGGGGCCGCATCTGCTATTGTCCCATTAGCTACTTCTTTTGCTGTGTCAGGAGTGGAAGAGCTTCGTACATATGCGGCATTTTTGGAACCATTGACAACGTCACATCAAACCTGCCATGATCGAGTATTAGTGATGTCCCAAGAGCATCAAGCTTCACGACTGCACTTTAAAGCATTCTTTAATGCATTACCATCAGATGTAACAGAAAGGGAAGCAGGAAAACTTCCACACGAATTCACTAATCCACTTACATTTTGTATAACACCTCCAGAAGATGTATCTCATCATTTTGAAAAGATTACGAACCCCTTTGAAAATGAAATTGATGCTCATATGTGCATGTTCCATAAAGATCTGTTAGGGGATGAGCATTACTTTACATTTTTAGATGCAGTTTCGCTTAGTATTCACGAAGCTCTTCTCAAGTTTAAATCAGAATAAACAAGTCCAAGTTAAATTGTCAAATGATTTAATCTGGTGATTTCCTTGTGAGAGATTGTGTAACTTTAAGACAAACAATTGAACATGTAGGTTTTTTAAGCAATTCTACAGGTTGCGCAACATCAAAAAATTTATCATTAAATTAGGACCAACTGGTATAATTCCTCAGTGCATCATAGAATTAATTCTACTGTTACCCATCGAGTCAGTAGTTATTCTACCGCAATCACATTTTTTTCAGTCACTTTCCCTATTGAGTCACGCTGAAATTCCTTTCAAAAAAAAACTGATTATGTTCAGATTGGCCTCATCTAAAGTTCTATACCGAACCACCGCATCTATCCAAAGAAGAGCAATTAGCGCTTGGGCTAATGTCCCTCAAGGTCCTCCTGACCCTATTTTGGGAGTCACCGAAGCCTTTAAAAAAGACGATAACCCATTGAAAATGAACTTGGGAGTTGGGTATATATAGCTTTTTATTAACTTTATTTAGTGCTTATCGTGATGATAATAACAAACCATACGTATTGCCTTCCGTCAGAGATGCAGAAGCAAGAATTTTTGAACAAAAATTACCAAAGGAATATTTGGGAATCACTGGTGATGCTGAATTTGTCAAACTCGCTGCTGAATTAGCATATGGTGAAGATTCACCAGTATTAAAGGCTGGCCTAGTCAGTGCTGCTCAATCTATCTCTGGTACTGGTGCTCTACGTGTTGGAGGTGTCTTTTTAGCACGTTTCTTTGAAGGCAAAGGTGGTAAGAAGATTTATTTGCCTACTCCAACGTAATATTCATTGTCTTTTTTAATTATTAGCTGGGGTAACCATATCCCAATTTTCAAGGACTCTGGTCTTGAAGTTATCCATTACAAGTATTTCGATAAGAAAACTAATGGTCTTGATTTCGATGGAATGATTGCTGATTTGGAAGTAAATTGGCTTTGTTTTAATTCTTTTAGACTATTCCTGATGAATCTGTTGTCTTATTCCACGCTTGTGCTCAGTACTATTTCTAAATTTTAACATTTAGCAATCCAACTGGTGTTGACCCTACTGAAGCTCAATGGAGAGAGATCTCTACCTTGGCAAAACGTAAAAACTTCACTCCTTTCTTCGATATGGCCTACCAAGGGTTCGCTTCTGGAGACTGTGACAAAGATGCTTTTGCTATCCGTCACTTTATTGAAGAAGGTCACAAAATCATCCTTTCACAAGTAATTGCCCTAAAACTTATCATAGTCATTCTCCAAAAACATGGGTCTCTATGGTGAACGTGTTGGTTTAATCTCTGTTGTCAATGACTCTGTTGAAGAAACCAAGAAAGTTGATTCTCAATTAAAAATTCTAATCCGACCAATGTACTCTAACCCACCACTCTCAGGACCTCGTATCGTTAAAGAAGTACTTCAATCCCCATTAACCACCAACCAATGGTAGTGCTTCATTTGTTTTAATATTTAGGAAAGCTGAAGTCAAGGGTATGGCTGATAGAATCATCTCAATGAGAACCCAACTCCGTGACCACTTAGAAAACACTTATGGATCTACCAAATCTTGGGAACACGTCACCTCCCAAATTGGTATGTTCTGTTACACTGGTATGACTCCCGACCAAGTTGAAAGAATCAAGAAGGAATTCTCTGTTTACCTTACCAAGGACGGTCGTATTTCTATTGCTGGTATTACTTCTGGAAATGTCAAATACCTTGCAAAGGCTATTCATGAAGTCACCAAATAAAGACATATTTTTTAAAGATTAAATGTGATGCATACGATGGCTGCCATAGAAGTTACAGTGTTGAGTACAAGAATAGGTTCGGAACTAAAGAAACGATCATACTTATATGTTAGCTACAAGAATTGAATCGTAACTTCAACAACAAACTTTCGTTATGTTCCAAATTTGCATATGTAGTGTACCATGTAAATACGGCTATTAATACTTTGTTGAAAAGGTTGCATTTTATTTCAAAAATGCTAAAAAGAAGTTCGATCTGTTCTAGGACTACTCACATAGTTAAAAACATCGTGAAAGGACATTGCCCATTTGTCACGAGCACTTAATGATGGAAGTTTGAACAGTTTGTTGAGGGTAGCAGAAAGACTAGAATGTTCAAAGTTTCTTCCATTAACACCTGAACGAAATGTTTGGCCTTTTGGTACCCAAGGAGAGATGAGTATTGTTGGTACACGAACCCCTAATTTTTGAAAACGAAAATCACCACCAATTGGACCTTTATCATCCCTAACTTCCGAATTATCGGGAGCTGGAACAGCATAGTTAGGTGGTGCTTGATGATCATAATAACCTCCATGTTCATCGAATGTAATGAGGAACATAATTTCATTCCATTGAGGAGAATCACGTAAAGCATTATAAATTTTCTTGACTACCTCTTGCCCTTTTTCCACTGTACCTTGTTGACTACCACCTCCATAATTCTTTCCTGGATGCATATCCCAACTTCCATCTGAATCAATACTACTTGTGAATTGGTAATTACTACTACCTTGTAAGTTGAGGAAGTTTTCCAGCTGCTGTATCCGAGTAAAATTGATTTAATTTTTTTAAACCATAAGGTCTTTTCACTGGACAGTTGTTAAAGCCAGGTACACACCCCACATCTTGTAAATATCGCGAATATGTCCATTCGCCATTACCATCATAATAATGGGACCACGATTTCGATTGTTCTTCCATATTGACAAAGATACTTTTAGCACTAGTTTGACCACTTTGTGAAATGGATCCACGTGGATTGGCTGTATAAAAGAATTTTCTATTTGGAATAGTATTTCCTGATTCAATTAATATCAAAAGTTTTACCAGGAAATGATGCATACCAATCATCAATTACTGCATAGTCAGTTGCCAATGTTTGCAATACTGGCATTGTTTTAGCAGTGTGATAGGAAAAGGTAGAATCTAATGATTCTTCAAATCCAGCTACTTGTTTGTTGTAATCCCAAGTTGATACCACCTCTACATCTTTGGCAAATCCCGACATATCTGCAGCATTATTCCAACAGTTTGGATAATGGTATTGTCCACCACTATTGACATATTTTCCATTCGACTATGAAAATGTTAGTGAACATACTTGTGTACCCCGTAAAGTTGATACCCGATTTGTTGTAAACCATGACCAGGATCAAAATAAGATGGTTTGGTAACAGGACGTACTTTCACTTTAGTACCATTGGTCAAATAATTGAATTCATCTCCTTTCAGTCCGTTCAGTTGCATACGTCCATCCATAGAAAGAGCACCAAGAACATGATCAAATGATCTGTTCTCTGAAATGTTAAATCGCATTTAAATACCAAGCATTAATACCACCACAGTCTTGATATTTGGGTTAATTGGTGTATCGTCAGAGACAGCTTTAGGAGTAAGTGCAATGGAATTGACGAAAAAACTTGTAATGGCAAGTAACATAGTACACAATGAATCAAAAGTTACATTGAGTTTTTATACTTTGGTTCAGTCTGTGTGTTGACCAAATTGTTTTGATTACACTGAACTGATGTGATCATGTGGGTACGTTTGGTGATGTTGGATCTTGTTCAGTGAACTCTTTCATAAACGAATTTAAAAACTTCGTTTCAAAGGGTATAATCAAACGATTTGGCAATTTGATTATTGCAGATATTTTTTGAATGTATTAATCCGTAGTTTAAATTCTGTTAGAGATATAAAATAAGCACATCAACCACGTTGAAGACACGTTGAAAGCTGGTTTATCCGGTAGACTGTATCATTATGTCTTCTCTAGAGATTGAAAACTTTAGTGCAAATGGATTTCCAAGTTTATGTCACATTGTGGTGGGTGATATAAATGGAAAGTATCTCATCCTCTATATCATCATGTTTGTACATTCAACGCAAAATTATAGTAATATTAAAGAAATAGTAATTGAGCAGACTATATATGTTTACGTGGATGTCAATTGACAACATCGGAATTTCAAGGTGGAGAATTTTACAATGCAGGCAGTTGCCATATCACTGTTTATTCTGGTTAAAATTCAGATTTCACTTATCATTTCCATTCCGATTCCATCGAAGGGAAAAAATATGGCGGAAATGGAAAATGATTCGGGTATAAATTGAGGGAAATTTTCTTGTAAATAAACCAAAAATTAAACCAGAAATGCCAAATCCGTTGAACTTTAGTGCCAAATCTATAACAGATCTAACCAACAAGACGTATCTGATTACTGGAGGTAATACCGGGATTGGTTATGAATGTTGTAAACAATTGGCATTGAAAAATGCTACTGTCATTTTGGCTGCAAGATCTGAAGAAAGAGCTATGACTGCTATACAGAAACTCAAACAAGAAACGAATGATCAAATCAAAATTGAATTTTTAAAATTGGATTTAGCAAATTTAAAACAAGTTAAAAGTGCTTCTGATGAAGTTTTAAAAAAGCATCCTAAAATTGATTGTCTGATCAATAATGCTGGAATCATGGCACCACCTTTTGCGCTTACCGTTGATGGAATTGAAAGTCAATTTGGAACAAATCATGTTGGTCATTACTTATTAACCAGACAACTATTACCAGCATTATCCAAATCTTCCGAACCTAGAATTGTCAATGTCAGTTCTAGTTATCATGATAAAGCACCTCCTGAAGGAATCGTATTTGAATCTATCAATGATGAAAAACGATTGGACATTTGGGGACGATATGGACAATCGAAATTATCAAACATGTTATTCACCAGAGGTCTACATAAAAGATATCCAACAATTTGGTCATATACTGTTCATCCAGGATTTGTTGATACTGAACTTACTAGAGGACCAGTCTCATCCTATGGAATTTTATTTGCTCCCATCATTGCAATTGTGAAAAAGATTTCAGCTTTAAAACCTGAAGATGGAGCACTTACACAATTATTCTGTGCTACATCTGATGCTGCATTGAAAGATTCATTAAATGGTGAATATTTTGTTCCGATTGCAAATCATGTTAAACCTGTACATCAAAGAGGTGAAGATGATCAGTTGGCAGATAAACTTTGGGATTTCACTGAAAAATTGGTCAATGAGAAACTCAATTTGTAATCAAATAAAGTCTGTTTTACCATAAATTTGTATATGTTTTTACTGTCTTGCATTGACCCATCTATTGCTGTGTTGGTCAAGAATATACATTAAAAGGTTAGTAATCAATTAATATTCTAATGAATCTCGTTGTTACAAGTGCATACAAAAATAATTAGTCCAAACGTGGATATAAATCAAAAATAAACAATTTCCACTAGTTTGAAAATTATGACAGAAGAATCTAAATATCTAACAGCAACCAGAAAGAGGGGAGATTCTAATGCAAGTATCAGTTTTGTATCCGTACCCAAACGTCCAAGTACAGTCAATCAAGTACAAACCACAAATATGATTGATACTCCACCATCTGAAATTGAAAATCATTATATATATGATCTTAGCATACAAGTGAATGAAATTGTTATGGAAAGAAAAACAACAGAGAAAAGTCATCATTCTACAAAAAGTGATGCATTTTTACGAATTGAATCGTTACCGACTCCTAATGTACCATTAACTGATATCGAAATTAGTCGAATATCTATATCTAATCCAGAAGTGATTCAAAATACATTACAAAGATCGCGTAAATCATCCTATAGACCATCAATATCACAAGATGCTACGAATACAACCAGTAGACCATCGATTTTGAAGAAAAAAACAATTGATACTCCAATTGTCAATGAAAATATCATTATATCTATTCCAAATGATACTGCTAGTTCTTTTGATGATAAGGGAGACGATCAGGATTTAAAAGTATTTCTAAATGTTGATTTTGATGAAAACAATATATTGGCCATATTGAATTATACTGCTCAACAAGAGGATGAAATTTCAATACATATTGGTGATAAATTACTATTACTACATCATTTTCCAGACAGTAACGTTATGACATGAAACTAATTGGTATAGATTGGGTATTAGGAAAGAATATGACGATTGGAACAACTGGGATATTTCCTTATGTATGTATTAGTAGTCGAAAACGATCATTTACAAGTGATGAATCCCCCAAATCTATTCTTCCATCACCTGGTGGTGATCCAGGTATTAAAAAATCAGGTAAAAATCAATAGTTAATTGTTAGTTACCATACATACCCAACCTAAACTTGTTAAATCAACCAAATTTGATGAGGATACTCATCGTAAATTGGTTTTTATTGTATGTATCGTTTTAATGGTTATTGTTGTTGGTTTATGTTTGGGATTTAGTCAAGTTACTGGTTAAGATCTAAAAACAAATTGTTTAATAAATGTATGCTGTTGTATCACCCATCATTGATTTGTTTCTCATGTATTTATATTAGACTACTATTTTTTTTTTGGAAAACTTGAACCGTCTCAGACTCAGGATGGAACGTGGTTTCATTTAAGGTCACTCAAGAGGCAAACCTGATCTGAAACTGGCGCACCACTATAAATAGGACACTGACGATCTAACCATTTTTCAAACACAAAAACAAAAATAAATGGATTCATTATCATACATTCTATTAGGTACGAATTCATTTTGTAACGGAAACTATACAAAAGGTTTCAATTACATATTGAAATCACATTGTATGAAGAATAATTTGGCAACTTCAATATTAGGATTTTGTTTTGAATTTGGAATTGGAATAGATCGAAATTTAAAAACAAGTTTTAAATTATATACTATATCGGATATGATACCATTATCACAATTACGATTAGCATTTTTATTAACTCATGGAAGATCTGGTATTATAATTAATATCAAATTAGCATCATTTTATTATAAATTGATTGAAATTCATTTCAAGAAATCTATTTGTTGGTTACAATTATTGGCACATCATGGATTACCTCATGCTCAATTTTGTCTTGCTGTTGCTTATTTGAAATCAAATTCATGTCATCATAATATTGAATTAACATTTTATTGGTGTCAAAAATCTGCAAGATTAAATTTTTCTCAATCAGAAAATTTATTGGGAAATTTATATGTTGAAGGTTTAGGTTGTGAAAAAGATGTAGATTTAGGAATGTTGTATTATATTAGAGCTGCTGAAAAACGTGAAGCAACTTCAATTTATAATATTGGAACGTTATTTGAACGTGGGTTGGGTGTAGAAGCATCAATGACTACTGCTATACAATGGTATAAACGTGCTGCCATTTACAATTCTATAAATGCTCATAATTGTTTGGGAATCTTTTATGAACAAGGACTTATTGATGTACCAAATTGTGATGAATTAGCTGTTTATCATTATACTCAAGCTTCTTTAGCTGGAAATTCTCATGCTCAATATAATTTGGCAAGATGTTATCATACTGGACTTGGATGTGAAAAGAATAATACTATAGCATTTGATTTATATCAACAAGCTTCTCATCAAGATCATCAATTAGCTCAACTATCATTAGCAATTTGTTATGAATTTGGTTTTGGTATCGAAATCAATACCGAATTAGCATTTCAAAGTTATGTAACTGCTGCTCAAAATGATTCGGAACCTGCAAAATTAAGATTAATACCAATGGTTATCAAAAGAGTATTGGATTGTTCAATGGCTTTGGTAACAAATTCAAAATCAAATCCTTTTAATCAATTACCGGTTGAATTGGTCTTGGAAATATTATCTTACGTAAATACCTTACAGTTAATTTCAAATCAAGATTTAATGGATATTTATACTTCAACCCTAATCTCAAGTAAACGAGCAAAGAAACAAATTTTGAAAATGGAAAACCAAATCAATGTTGAATTAAAGAAAAATTGTTCTTGTCGATCAGAAAATTGTACAAAAATCTTTCATATTGTTGTTGGTTTAAGAAGATTGTCAATGTTTTAAATTGTAATTGAATCTAGTAAATAAAAAAAAAAAAACATTCACAATCATTAAACAAGGATTTGCTTTTATTAACTATTTTAATTTAAGCATAATACTAAAGATAGTTAAGTTAATAAAGTGACTTACTTGGAGTGTTGTTTTCTTCTTTGCTTGAACTTCTTGAATTCCCTCCATAAAATCTTCATGTACAATTTCTGTAGCTCCTCTTCTTAATGCATACATACCAGCTTCAACACAAACGGCTTTACACTGTGCACCATTGAATTCATCACAACACCTTGCCAATTCATCAAAGTTAACATCACTAGAGACTGTCATCTTACGAGAGTGAATTTGCATAATTCTGGCTCTAGCTTCCTCATTTGGGTGAGGAAATTCAATTTTTCTATCCAAACGACCAGATCTCAACAATGCGGGGTCAAGGATATCAATTCGATTTGTGGCTGCAATTACCTATTTAAAAATCAACATGCTAAGTAAGACGTACTTTAATTCGATCATCAGAAGCAAAACCATCCAATTGATTCAATAGTTCCAACATTGTACGCTGTACTTCACGATCACCGGATTTTTCACTATCGAAACGTTTTGTTCCGATGGCATCAATTTCATCAATAAAGATAATTGCAGGTGCCTTTTCTTTTGCTAAAGCAAAGCAGTCTCTAACTAATTTTGCTCCATCTCCAATAAACATCTGTACTAACTGAGGTCCTGCTAATTTCAAAAAGCAAGCATTGGTTTGTGCAGCACAAGCTCTCGCCAATAAAGTTTTTCCAGTTCCAGGAGGTCCATACATAAGACAGCCTTTTAAAAATAAGATAATGTTGGAAATAATGATGGATAAAATACAATGATGATAATAGTAATAGATAGAATATAATGTTGAAGGGAATGATGGCAATAATGATCGATAAAGAATAATGTTGATAATAGTAATAGATATAATATAGTGTTGAAGGAAATGCTGGCAATAATGATGGATAAAAAATAATGTTGAAGGGAATGATGGCAAGAATGGTAGATAAAACAAGTTATTGAAAAAAGGGCAAGGATGAGAATGATGTAAGTCAATAAATACCTTTTGGTGGTTTAATTCCCAGGTTGACGAAACGATCACGATGAGTCATTGGTAAAACAATTGCTTCGACCATTTCTTCAATTTGTTTATCTAAACCACCGACATCGTTATAATCTTCGGTAGGTTTTTCATCTACTTCCATAGCTTTTACACGAGAATCATATCTATTGTATTTTTAGCTGATAAGAATATACTCGGCTGGTAACATGTCCAAAATTAAATAAGAATCCTTATTAACTCCAACTAGATCACCAGGTTTTAATTTTTCAGGTTCTACCAAACCGACCATTGGTAAAAAGATAGTCTAAAAGATGAATTTCATTTTTTTTAACTTGTCTAGTTGAAGTTTTTACAACGGCACAAGTTCCTTTACGATGAGCATCTAAATCGATATTAGCACCATCTTCTTCTGGTTCATCATTTGGATCCATTGGTAATAACTTTTTAAGATTAAAATTTCGAAAGAATATTACTTCTACAACGTTTGATACCAGGTAAGGTAATTGTTTTGATAATTTAACTTTTTCTTGATTTTCTTTAATTTTTGATTTTATAGCAGCTTGTTCGTGAGATAATCTCATTTGATCAGATTTCATTATTTTGATATCATTTTCTAATAATTTTACTCTATTTGATATTTCATCAGTAGAAGCTCTCAAGATATCATCACCTGGAATTTAATTTCCTAATAAAAATTACCTAACAATAAATTAATAATCAAGATACCTAAATCTGAATTATCAACATTAGCATCTAAAGTTTCTTCCAGGGTTGCCATGATTGAAGTAAAGAAATTAGCAAGGGGGATAACCCTAATAACCCTAGTTACTATACCACTACTACTACTACTACTACTACTATTACATGTACTGTTAGAAATACTCTTATAAATAAACTACTACTATCACTACTATCATACATATAAATAAACTACTACTCTTGTATTAAAATCACATTTTATTAATCGATTCTTTCTCTTCTTGTGCCAACAATCTTCCCTTCTCTTCAATCTCTTGTCTCTCCGAATATCGATCAACTAAAAATTCGGTATGGCCTCTTAATAAAATCGTAAATTTATACAATTCCTCACTCACATCTACTACTCGATCTCGTAAAGGTCCTGCTTTCAATCTTCCATCTTCAAATTCTGTCCAAGCCTTAGGAATTGAAGATTGATTAGGAATAACAAACATTCGCATCCATCTACCAAGTATTCGTAATGTATTAACTGCATTAAACGATTGGGATCCTCCATTCACTTGTGCAACTGCCAATGTTCGGCCTTGAGTGGGTCGAACAGATCCCAAAAGCAAAGGTATCCAATCAATCTGGTTCTTGAAAACTCCAGTAATAGCTCCATGCTGCTCGGGTGAAACCCATACTTGTCCTTCTGACCATTGTGATAAAGATCGTAGTTCAACAACCTTTGGATGATCCACAGAAGCTTCATCCTTTACAGGAAGGCCAGCAGGGTCAAAGACTCTAACTTCAGCACCAAGATGTTCCAATATTCTTCCAAATTCAAATGCAAGTAAACGAGAATAAGAAACTTGACGAAGTGAACCATATAAAATCAATATTTTTGGAGGTACTTGATTTTCACCAAAAGCTTTTGCACGAGATAGGTTCAATGATTGAACCCAGTTCACTTTACTTTGAATTGAACGGAAAGGAGTGTAAGATGACATTTAAAAGGTAACAAAATACAGAAAATTATCATTCAGTACCCTATGCGGAAAAATGAATGCAACGTGTATAACAAAACAGTTACCAA
>MU621227.1:0-45177 GCA_025399215.1 Globomyces pollinis-pini | reverse complement strand
CGGTTCAACGAGCCAATGATCCCAGGTTCGTTTTTACCGTTTGGAGATGGACCTCATAACTGCATTGGACAAAAGATGGCCATGATTGAATCCAAAGTAAAATGATTTAATATTAACATGACAGATTATTCTGATCAAACTTATTCAAAACTATAAGTTTTCTTTGATAGAAGGAGAACCAGTCAAGTATGTATTTAGTGTCACGTATGGATTAAAGGAGGGTTTCAACTTGCAAGTGCAACGAAGATAGGTAGTATGAATTAAAACTATTAATAAAAAATTGTTTTTTCCGTTTAGGTTGAAACCTGAAACTTTTTCTTGGGTGATGGTTGTTTTTCGTGTTTTTGTCAAGGGTCTATGAATGGCACTAAGCATGAGACCACTAAAAGGTGCTACGCATAGAAGCGTCCAAATGGTTCGCATTAGATTACTTTGATTCTTATACCAATGGTAATAAAATAGCTGACAATTGTTTCAGTACTCTTTAAAAAAATCATTACCAAACAAAAGAATAATTTACATCCAAGGATGTACTATAGTCGGTAGAACTGATTGATATAAATTGATGAATCAAGTTTTTATCTAAAAATTTCATCTACTTTAAGAACTGGGGCTTTGTATTAGGGAGAGACTGCAACGTCCAATTATAAAACATTTGATGCACAAAATATTTTCCCCGAAAGTGCTTAATTCAAATGCAATTTTTGATTTTGTTGTTTGTCTCCGTCGTTTTTGGCCAAAAACTGTCGTTTGGTGCAATCCGTGAAAGAATCTTGAAGGGCTACGATGCAAGTACAAGACCGTCTGTTGGCGGCCCTCCAGTTCAAATCAGTTCCCAATTTCGAATCAATCATCTTTCTAACATCAATCCCATGAAAGATTCTTTTGAATTGGATCTGTTTCTTCGTTTAAAGTGGACAGACCCTCGTTTGGCATACCCAGAAGTTTTGGGAAAAGATTTGTTTAGAATTGACCCGAAACTTCTTTGGACACCAGATATCTATTTTTATAATGAACAAGAGAAAATGACAGTTTTAGATGCTACTTGTAAAATCAATAATGATGGAGGTGTCTTCTATTCTGCCCATTTCATCATGTCATTCCAAACCCATTTTGATTTACACGAATTTCCATTTGATTCTCAAACATTACCGGTGAGATTGGTATCTTACTCACACAGTGAAGATGAAATGATTTTAAAATGGTATGATGCCGCAGATGGTGGCCCAACATTCCCTGCACTGTCAGAGACCTTTTCTGCAGTGTTGTGGGACTTACAGTCTGTAGAAAGCTCCACAACTGATATTGTGTTCAAAGAAAATACTACTGCGTACGCGTTTAATACCTTAGAAATTACCGTAAAGCGTGATTGGACAACCTATGTACTTAAATACGTCGCCCCTTTATTTTTCATTTGCTTGTGCTCTTCATTGTCTTACTGGGTGGATCCTAAAGTTGTACCAGCCAGAGTTGGGTTTGGGGTATCATTGCTGCTTTCAAGTGTAACGCTCAATTTTGTCGTTTCTGCTGAATTACCCAAGATCAATTATCCTACCTTGTTGGACACGTACATTGCTGTTGTATTCAGTTTTGTGTTTTTGTCCTTGCTAGAATTTGCGATTGTTCACCATTTGCACCTTATCAACAGACCCAAATTAGCTACCCATATAGAATATGTTTCACGAACACTTCCTATTTTAATGATTCTTATTACTATTTCCATCTTTACAGTAGTTCGAAGGACTATTGGATCTTATATTGTTTGGGGCTTGATTTGCTTGTACGCGTTAGTTATATTGGGTTATAGTTTAGTGATTGGGTTTCGAATTGGGAAAGAAGAAAGGTTATTAGTAGACAAGGTCTAATAGAGTAAGTTGAAATAAAGAACCATTCAACAAATACAAATGCTTAACGCGTCTCATAAACAAATACAATTCAATCTACAATCAGTGACAGAGATGAGAATCCAACTACATGTTAATACACGTATCACTAAAGAGTGAATTTTTCATTTATTGCTGTGCCACTCAACAGATTTTAATCAATCTTCTATCTCATCTTTTTCACTCACAATGCAATACCGTTCTACCAGAGGTCACCCAAAATTACTCTCCTTCGAAGAAGCTGTTTTGCAAGGTTTAGCTCCTGATGGTGGGCTATATATTCCTACTGATATTCCTGTCTTCCCAATTCAAACTATTCTGTCTTGGGCAAATTTGCCATTTCATAAATTGGCATTTCAACTCTATCGCCCTTATATCTCGCAATCAGAAATACCAGACGACGATTTGCTGGATTTGTGCTTTCGCTCCTTTGCAACTTTCTCAGACAAGGATGTAACTCCATTGAAAAAACTACCATCAGTTACAAATAGCAACTTTTGGGTTTTGGAGCTGTTCCATGGCCCTACATTTGCATTTAAAGATGTTGCTTTGCAATTCTTGGGAAATCTCTTCGATTACTTTCTAAAACGAAAGAATTTGAATTCTTCAAAGCCAGTCAGCATCACTGTAGTAGGTGCTACTTCTGGTGATACAGGTGGTGCAGCTATATGTAATGTTTCCTGTTATTAATGTTGGTAGATGGGCTTCGAGGAAAAGAAAACATTAACGTATTCATCTTGCATCCTCATAAAAGAATTTCTCCAGTTCAAGAGCAGCAAATGACTTCAGTTTTAGCAGCAAATGGTTGGATTGGTTTTGATTAATTCTTAGTTCATAATATCGCATTAGAGGGTAGTTTTGATGACTGTCAAGATATTGTAAAGTCATTGTTTGGGGACAAAGACTTTAAAGAAAAATATCAATTAGGTGCAATTAACTCAATCAACTGGGCACGTATTTTGGCACAAACTACTTATTACTTTTATTCATTCTTTCAAGTATTGCGACAAAACAATATCCCATTAGATGTTTCCTCTATGGTTGCTCTCCAGAAAATACAATACTCTGTCCCATCTGGAAATTTTGGTGATGTTTTGGCTGGATTTTTTGCAAAACAAATGGGACTCCCAATCGATCGATTTATTGTGGCTACAAATGAAAATGATATTCTGGATAGATTTTTGAAAACTGGAAAGTATGATAAACAGAATAAGGTTGGAAACGTTGATCCTGTGAAGCAAACCCTTTCTCCTGCTATGGATATATTGATCAGCTCTAATTTTGAAAGATTACTGTGGTATTTAATACAAAGCAAAGGGAATGGAATCAAAAACAACTGCTCCACAGCAGAAGCTGCAGCAGCTTCTGCAACAATTAATGACTTGATGAATCAGTTACGTTCACCAGAGTCTGGGTTCACAGTGCCTGAGGCAATTGTCAATGCCGCAAGACAATTGTTTGTGTCTCATCGAGTTACCGATGAAGAAACTACTGACTGTATTCGTAGATACTACCACCATCAATACGCAAATTTGGCTGAAACTGATCCTACTCGCCTTTACATACTTGATCCACATACTGCCGTCGGAGTGGTAGCTGCCGAAGTATTAGCAAAAGAAACTGCTAGCAGTACAAAAACTATTCAAACTATTTGTTTATCCACAGCTTCTCCAGGTAAATTCCCTGATACTGTATTGGATGCCATCAACAATAGTCCTCCCGCAGAAGCAACACATCAAGGATTTATACCACTAACGTTTGCAGATATTGCGCCAAAAGCGCTTGTAGAACTTGAAGGGTTACCTCAGAGATTCGTTCTTGTGTCTACGAAAGGAAACTTTGAAAATGGATTAAAAGGTGTATATCGTACTATCGAACAAACTCTTCAACCTCTTGGGCAATGCAATCTATAATAAATTGATTTTGCATTCTAGTTTCTTTTGTTTAACTTGACCTACCAAGAATAATAATTTCTCGTTTCCAACACAGACAAATTCAATTCGTTTTAATCCTCTGTTTCTTACATCATTGAATCAACCAAAATATTGATTCGGGTTGATTTTAAAGGGGACTTGTAAAGATTTCAAAATCAAATTCTTTTCATGCTCTCACTCAAAGACTTGGAATCCACCACAGAAACACCATCCCCACGAGCAGGACACTCAATAGTAGCAATTAAGGATACATTAGTCCTCTTTGCTGGTGCTTCCCATGAGCAAGGGCTGTTAAATGATCTCTATTTGTTTGATAGATGTTTGTTTTTCATCAACGTTAATTCTTAATAGTGTCTATGGAATGGGTTAAAGTATCTGATATTGATTCAGAATGCCCTACTCTCCCACCAGCAAGATATGAACATACTGCCTTGACAGTTTCTAGAGAAGATCAAGAGGAAATGTGGATCCTTTATGGAGCAGGAGAAAAGGGTCCCTTACAAGATGTTTGGACTTATAATTTGGGTTTATAAATGGTATAACTGATCAGTAGAGAATAATCAATGGTCTGAATGTGTTTGTCAAGGATTAAAACCAAGTCCTCGAGTCATTCGTTCCGTTGGATTTACAAACAACCGGATTTACATCTTTGGAGGTGGATTACATAACAATATTCCGGTTAAAGATAATGCTACATACTGTCTAGATTTAAGTAAGTGTCGAGAAATATTGATTACAAAACAGATTCATTATTTTGGGTCATGGTTTCTGGACCTAAAGCTTTAGCACCACAGAGACGGTACTTGATTGTTATTTAATATTAGATTGGGACATTCTATGACAAGTATAGACTCAAAAATTTATTTGTTTGGTGGAATGGCCAATGATGGTGTTTTTGATGATTTATGGGTATTTGATACAGGTATTGTTAGCAAATCGAATTAAATGTATAGTATCTAATAAATGGTCTCAACCTGAGACAACTGGTGATCAACCAGGTTCACGTTGCGCTCACTCTGCTGTTGCAATGGATCATTTGATATATATTTATGGTGGAATGACTGGTTTGGAAGTACACGATTCAGCTTATTGCCTTGACACAAAAACCATGATTTGGAGTTTTGTTGGCAATTTTAAACGACGATTGGATCATGCAGTGGTCAAATTTGAAAATAGTATGTATGTATTTGGAGGCATGGATTTATCAAATGTCTTTAATGATTCTTTTCAAATTCTATGAATATAATTTTATTTTTCAACACCCAATAATATGTAGACGTTTTAAATTTAAAACTATAAACTGTTGTTAAAGAGTGAAAAGGTAACAGAATTCAAGACTTTCATTGGCCCAATTACTTTCAGTTGATTGAATTCATCTTCAGATTTGGTTAAAACCATACCCGCAAACCCAACAGAATTAATGTTAAATGATAGATCTTGATATCCTTCCTTTAGTCTGGGAACGACCATCATCCAATTTGAATTAAAAATGACATTGTATGATATAAACCCATTTGGTTCCGTTTCACTGGCTGGATCTATTGATAATATATCGGTAGTGGTTAACGTTGGATTAATCTGTTGTTTAGAATGAATCAATAATTTTTTAATTGCATCTTCCAACTGAATGTTTGTTAGCGTTTCTTTGTTGAATTTCATACAAGAATGAACAAATTGAAATTGTTTAAGTTGAAAAACTTGGTGTAAGTTAGAATTGGATGCCATCACCACTGAATGAATTGGAATGGAATCATCATTATCTAATCGTAGCATTTGAATATGTTTATGATTTACACTGGCTCCAGATTTTGATCCACAATTGTAAAAGAACAATAATCCTTCAGGTTTTTGTAATTCATTGATAACATGCAACACTGCCTTAAAATCTTTATCATTTAAAGTAGAAAATTGTGATTCAAATTCTAAAATGTTATAACAAATTTATACCTTTAGTGGTAATCAATAAATGATCCTTCATAATACAAAACTTATTTAGAAGAATATTATGAGTATCTAATTGAGATACAGTCAAGTTTGGATCTGGTGGTAGAAAAGGATTTCTATAAACTTTTGGTGCACCATTAAATTGAGTTTTTGGTTTTAAACCTAATGCAGCAGCTAATCTAACTTGAAAATCTATTCCATATTCTCTTAGAATTGAAAGTGATGAAGGGGTAAGAAATAAATGACCATTTGCTAACGAATGATCAAATATCGTTCGAATTTGATTGGAAAGTGACATTGGAATTCAATTCAAATTTTTTTTGGAAAGATTTGACTGTCATTAAAAACAATCAAAATGTCAAGCAAGAAAAATGTGATTTTGAAAGGAAATCTGATCCCAGATGAAGTTCAAATCGGTCAAGGAAATGTTTTACAGTCACAGATGGTACTCGAAGGTCAAATCACTATTGGAAATAATAATATATTCGAAGATAGAGTACAAATTATGGCTACTACAGGTCAATCGATAGTCATAGGTGATAATAATCATTTTCATACTGGATGTCTCATATATGCTAAAAGTATTGGATCCAATAACGATTTTCAACCATTTTCTGTGGTAAAATCAGGTTCAATCATTCTAAACAACTGTGTCATAAACCCAAAATGTACTGTGGAAGCAGATTCTAAGCTGGATAATGTTACGTTGTATAATAATGGTAGTTTACGTAAAACTTCTAATTTGCATGGACTCTTGCATGCTAAACATTTGGATTATTTGACTCAGGTTCTACCAAAGTATCACGAGCTTCAATGATATTCTGTAATCAACAAGTATAATATATAAAGCTGGCTTTAACTTAATTGTATTGTATCACGCAATTTAAATGCTTTATCACAATGACTTTGGTGGATCTCGTTTTGGAAATAATGGTTCTCCAATCACGACTATCCTATTGCTTGCTGTGCATCCATTCAGTCTAGCATCCTTCAACGTACGCTCATTTTCAGGTACACAGAGCTGGTCTAGTATTTGTTTGCTTATTGTGGGCATGACGGGCTGATATAATATAGAGCAAATACGAATAACCTCAAAGGTAATGTACATGATGGTGTGCAATCTACTTGGTTGATTCGATATTCTCCAGGGTTCCACGATAGACCAATATCTATTTAGTAGACCAATAGTTTCGGTGATAGCTGCTAAAGCATCCGAAAGTCTTCCTTCATTGATAAACTTGCGCACAGTTCCTAAACTTTAAATTCTTCAATTCCATTACCACTTAATGTATCACAGCGACTTAAAAGAACGGTTTCGTCTTCAGTAAATGATTCTGTCAAAGGTGCGTCTGGTATGACACCTGAAGGATTGATCTTCCTTGAGGAACTTCGCATCACTACATTTCCTAGCTGTCCCGCAAGATCATGCTTGTATCGCCTCCAAACAGTGTCTAACGAAAATTCTGAAAGATTAGGTGAAGAATCATAACGTACCCGGATCAATTCCTATACCACCATCTCGCATTAAAAAGTATCTAATTGCGTCTACACCGTACTGATCTAACAACTCATACGGACTCACTCCATTACCAGAACTTTTTGACATTTTTTGGTTTTGAATTAACCAATGGCCATGAGAGATAATTTGTTTTGGAAGTGGCAATTCTGCAGCCATCAAGAATGCTGGCCAATAAATAGCATGAAATCTTATTGTTAGCACTGTGAATATTACTTGATAATATCTTTTCCCACAACATGTGTCGCTGCAGGCCATCCTTGTTTTAATGGAGATTCATTTGTCCATGGGTAACCAGTCACGGTCAGATAATTTGTTAAAGCATCCAACCACACATAAATAACATGTGATGGATCATTCGGTACGGGGATTCCCCACCCCACTCGAGAGGTTGGTCTAGAAATTGATAAATCAGCAACCTCCATCATTTGAATATGCTTGATCGTCTCGTGATGGTACCTACTTGGAACAATCACTAACGATAAGATTGTATGATTCTCACCTTCTGGATTTGTCTCTAGCCAATCCAGTAATCTTTCTTTGAATAATCCAATCTTGAACTTGTAATTTTCTTCTCTTGTCCACTCCACAATCTTTCCACTTTCTTTTGAACGCTAATACAATGAAATATTACCCATCAAACCAGTATTTTAGAATCCAATTCATCTGGTATTACTTGAGATTCGGGCACAAAACATTCATCAGAAACACAATAATATCCTTCATGATAACCTTTATAAATGAAACCATTTTCCATCAATTTTTTCTAAATAGATAAGCTAAGTCATTATACCCATATAAAATGAACGGATATTTTATGTCTTGGTTCTGTTGTTCGAATATAGTCGGTATATTCCACATTTGCAACTTCAAATAATTTCTATCAAAAAATTAACAAGATATTTGAATACCTTAAATTCACTAGAGATTGAATCACAAAATTCCAAAGGAGGTTTCTTATTCAATTCGGCAGCTTGTTGAACTTTAAGGCCGTGTTCATCAGTTCCTACCGAGTACATTACTTTATAACCATCTAAATGATGCCATCTTTTTAAAGTATCTGCCATTATTGCAGTATATAAATGTCCAATATGAGGGATAGAATTGACATAGAATATAGGAGCAGTGATATACTTTATGTTTGAATTCCACCTTTTGTACGTATAAAGCGCATTTTTAAATTTAAAGATTGAATTCCTTAAAAGCTTTGGTGAATGCATTCAATAGAAATGAATTTCAAAAGTCTCCAAATTTTTAAAAAAAATTAAAGCATCGAATTGAGATTCCAAGTCAATGGATATTGTGAAGAATTTGATTCATAGAGTAACTAGGTACGGAGTATAATGTTCTATTAATGTTTGAATCAATCACTTACATTCTTTAATACAATTTTAATCTCTTTCTTTTTAGAGCTTACTATGATCATAAAGATATCATTGTGATGGATTTATTACTCTTAAACGATACTGTTAGAGATGATCAATTGGCTGGTAAATACTAACCAAAAATTAAAATTATTAGCATCTTTAGGTGTCCCTTTAAAAGATTTACAAAAAGTTTGTGGAAAATTAAAATTACATGGGTTACTTCAAGTGTATTAAAATATTAACGTTAACGTTAAAAGTGAATCTAGATTCGAAGAATTAAAACCTGGAGAAAATCAGAGGAAAGAATATAAAGAAAAGAGGAAAGTTTCAAGATCTTATTATTTCATTGATTACAAAGTCGCTGTGAATGTCATCAAATTCAAGATTTATAAAATTGGAAAGATTATCGAAAAAGAAGTTCAAAAAGTATAATTTACTAATTAACAATTTGATAGAATATAACACATCTACCTTACAAATGTAGAGTATGTCAGAAAGAATTTTCGGCTTTGGATATGTTGTCTTTAGTATTCACAGTCAATATTAACATTTTAGCCAATGACTGCAGAACAGATACCCATGGTACCCTGTATTATATTCATCAAGTATTAGTGTGACATATGTAATGGAGAACTTGAACTAGATAATTCTCATGACACCTCATCATCAAATGCAAAATATGTCAAGTATGAATAATAATCTAATCTAATTTTGATAGATTTATGAACGAAAGTAAACCTATTGTGGATTTATTAAAATTAACTGATAATATTGTCATTCCAGAGTACAATTTCATTTAATTCATTTTGCAATAGGTCAAGTGCAAAATTGCCTGCTCCAGGAACATCTATGGAAGAATTATCTGTACCTCAGATACAAACAAAAGTCAAAGATTCAACTGTTACCACAGTAGCTAGCAAAATTGTCGTTGAGATTCAAGAGGATGTGAAGAAAGAGCTACCAGATGTAGATGAAGGTTTGGTTTTCTATTGCTCATACTTAGATTTACAAAAATATTATGCATCTTTAGTGTCTCGTTCAAATGTATCAACTCCAGCTGTCACTAGTCAGGGTGATTTAGATTCTGAATACTCCATGTCCGTTGGAACGTATGATATCTTTGAAAATTGATTTTTTAATTAGAAAACGAATGATAGATGACATTAACAGTGAATCTGATTCTGATGAAGATGAAGAGTTTGAAGAAATTGTGTAATTAATATTAAAAAAAACTCTGAAATATTTTAAGTTTTACCGTATTCTTTCTAAATTTTCCAATGAGCTATTCGATCCATTTCAGCTGTGATGACTTGTAAAAATTGGCCCCTAGGCTTGTATGATTTTGAAACATTTACTGGTTGACAAGGCTCTGTGTACATAGCCTTTACCTAGCCCTTACTGCTTTTACTGTTACGTCGGTTGGGTCATAACAATGATCAGTGTTTAATAATTTCATGAAACGACTTGTCATACCCATCCCCTTCAACGCGACCCTGTAAGTTTTAACGTGACATTGCATAAATCATGCTTTTAATATAGATTTGTACTATATTTTATTATATGACGTGTAAATATTGACCCCCCTCTACAAGAATTGGGCGGAAAAAAACTCCTGTACTTCTTTTGTCCCAGACAAAACAGGATGTAAAACTAGAAATTGACAAAAACTATTGAGCTGTTCGGCACGGTCAAGTATAAACTCGGAATTGTTGGAAAAGAAAGATTTTGGAGGAAACTGTGGAGAACCAGACATTTCAATGGGGTATTTAGATTTCTTTGAATCAGTTTTTAATTTAATCTTACCAATTTTATGAATAGTTGTCTGAATAGGCGATATCTACGATAGATCTTGGTGATTGGGTGTTGTGAAATAGGGTATGATAGTTTTTTGACAGTAATGGTATACACAGTATACCCATTTTGCTGATATGTGGATAATAAATCCACTGAAACTTCAATATACATGCCAACTCTATAAAATGGGAAAGGGATCTGTGCACCCGATATCACATTACAATCCTGTTGAGCTATGATAGGTTTTTGGATTTGAGGAGATTCGATATCAGTCGATTCCTCATCATCCGTTTGAAAGAGATCAGTTTGAGTAAGTTCAGTTGTAGACATTGAATGTAATTTTGAAGGTAGTTTTGGTAAGTCCAGCATTGATATTTGATGACCAGGAAAAGAGAATGAAGTATTATTAGAGTCCATCTCTGATGTTGATTCTGATACTATTCGAACATGACTAATACTAGTCATTTAGATGAGGATCAATTAAAAAAGCTTGAAAAATGTGAAAAAAGGAAGATGGATTTACATCAATCTGATAAGGTCATATCACATCGAATGGTGATTTGATAGTGAAATAGTATGCAAAAATGATAATGATTTTTAATGATTTGTTACTACAAAGTAATTAGAATGATTATTTAAAAAAGGTTTAAATTATAAATAAGTATATTATACAGTACAATACATTCACAAGGTTCATTTCTCTTCAACAAGTTTTTGAAAAATTTCAGATTCAGATAAAATGGGATGTAAACAAAGAAATTGACAAAAGTTATTCAGCATTTTGGCACGTTCATTGATTACCATGACATCGCTATTCTTTCCAAAATATACTTTACTAGGAAAGTCTGGTGCATCTTTCATTTCATCAGGAAAGTTTTGAGTTAAAGACTTGTACAAGCTACGAAATTCACTGTATCTCATATAAGTTCTTGATACTGGAGATTCTGCATTTGAACGTTTAAGTCTTTTGATTGTTATTTGATACAGAGTATGTGGAGATTTAGGTTTGCTAGTTCCTACAGATACTGTAATGTACAATCCCACTCGGTAGAATTGAAAAGGTATAACGTTTCCAGCACTTAATGAGCTTCGGCGAATAGAATTCAAGTCATTTGAGCTGTTTAAGGCAGTAGACGGTCTTCTGGAGAGAGAATGTGCAATGGTAGTCCGTCTACTGATTGGTGGTGAAAGAGTGTCATTATCATCTGTATCTGAATCCGAAGAAACATTAAGGCCAACAAAAGATAGTAGGGTATCGAAAGAAAATCTCTTGGTAGCAGGTGATACTAAAGTTCCTTCACTTTTGATTGACTGAGTATCATTAGGCGAAGTAGGTGAGCTTAATTTTGGAGAATTTATATGATCAGTTGTATTCCAGAAATCATGACTATCGATAGAGTTGTAGTTCATTGTTTTAATTAATCAGAAAGAATTCGGCGTTATATAGGAACGGAATACAACAGGCTCAATCGACTACTTTGGCTCCATTTTTCCATCCAAATCGGGAATCCAAGTTCAACTTAAAGGAGCAACACACACAGCCTTCAAAGGAGCATCATAGGCGTAAGAATGAAATTTGCTGATAAACATGAGCAAATAATTGGAGCTTGTACATCAAATGGAATTCATTCCAAATATCACAGGCTCTTGCAAGCCTTCGCGAACATTCTTACAAAGTGAATTGCAACGCCTTCTTTTGTGGCTTCTATCGTATCAGCCTGTAAAGGATTTGCTATGGTGTATTCGAGCCTTACTCTGCTGATGGTCCATGTGTGTTTCGGGTCTGACGAATTTGGGTGTCACCCTCTCTTGCGCTAATATTGCGTCTTGGGGTGTTGCTGCTTTTCTTTGTGCATAGAAAACGCCCTTTGGTAATCAACATTACCCATTTTCTTTTGCTTGGTCATCATTGCTTTGGGCAATGTAATCATACCGTATTCTGCAATTTGCTTTACTGTATGACGATTCAAAATGATTAACTATTCAATCATTAATGACCTTAGTCTCTTTGTTATCGCGAATTGATAAACGGCACTTTAACCCTATCTTAGTGAATTGCATTTATAGTGTTACTATAGCGGTAGGTTGAACTTACCTCAAAGAAATTTTAACCTTTAATTAGTAAGTTGTATAAAAATGATTATATTAGAAAATAAATAGTAGATTAGAACATTTTAGTGTATTGGTATCTAGTTTGCTTCACAGAAGCTCTTTAGTAGGGAACAACAACATAAATCAGGATCCAGTACAAGAAACTGCATCCATTCATTAAGCATTTCAACTCGTTGTCCAACAATACTTGGATCAAATCTAGCCAGTAAAGACCGTTCAGGGAATGGAGGAGCCAGCCTCATTTGCTTTGGATATAAAGTCATCAAACCAATATACAATTTCCGAAATACACTATATCGCTTTTGTACAATCTTCAAATCGAATTCATCATGTTTTAGTAGCGTTCTAATATTCATAACATATACGGTATGTTTTGAAGAAGAACATGCCAAATCTACTGATATATGCATCCCGTTTCGGTAGAATTCTATTGGGATAACGTCGTAATCAAATATGGATGTACGTCTTCGAATCATCATTTTATCTGATACAGAATACGAACGTGGTGAGAGAGGTTTGCCATATTGTGGAAATTGTGTCAGGTGTTGTTTATCCAAGTTTCTTGGTAAGGAATGGTATTTTGGGGAATCAAAATCATCAAATTCTGTCTCAGAATCTGATACATAAGATGCAAACAGTGACTCTATTGAAAATTTCCGTTTAATTGAATGCGACCTCAAAGGTAAGGTAGGTTCAAACAAGTTGTTTAGTTTTGTCGAGTTAGAAGATACAGAACTAGTAGTAGATGCTTCATCATTCTCTCCAGTGACTTGTACAGTTTGGTTGTAGCCCACGGACTGTTGTGTGGTATTGTTCATTAGCCTTAAATTTGGAAAACAATTTGATTATATAATTGTTAACAAATTGGGCTTTGCGGTAAGGCTGTAATAATCATTAAAGGCTTTGTAGCCAAGGCGTAGGTTGAAACTAGTCTAATTCCATATTTGGAGAGTGGTCAATTACAGATACAAAAGTGGATTTATCATTCGAATTTTCCTTTTCACGTCTCTGGTCTTAATAGAATCAGAAAGGTTTAAATAAAAATGGTTTCACAAACAATATCTTACCAACAAACGAATTCGGTCCCAATCACATGGATATGAAACAATCTGAGGTGAATCTATACTCAAATTGAATCAGTCCATTTCAACAGCAATTGTTTTTACACGGTTTATTTTAAAGTAATAAAATTAGATACTAGCTCACACTTGGCCAAGAAAGGATGAAGATAGATAGATTGAAGCCAGCGATTCAAATTGGCAGCTCGGTCACCAATCACTTTACTACTTTCATGTCGTAGGAAAAAAGTCTTTTGTGGAAATTCGTGTAAATCAGTCATTTCTTTTGGATACCTTTTCGACTAAAGTGTCAATAACATATCTAATTACCAATGAATTGTAGAGCCTCTTAAACTCTCTATACCTTTTTGACAGTACGTATTCCACAACTTCACCGTTGAGTATTTTGACAGTAACAGCGTAATGCGTATATCTATCGATTGGTTGACGTGGGAGTACATCTACATGGACACAAATGCACGGTTGGGTTATAACATGACGCCTTATTCCATCCCATCTTATTTTATCTGGGCGGTTATTTGAGGCAGAATGAGGGACAACTTTCCTTGAATTGTCACACTTTTCTGAACCTGTTGAGTTGGCGCTTTGTGGATATCTTGGAGCCAAGTACTTGAAAGGCATCATATTGAGTAACACTGACTTTTGAATTGAATCTTCAGTACATTGGAGTGTGATTCTATTTAATCTTGAAATTGTTGCTTTAGAATTTTTATACTCTGCACATTCCACAGTATTGTTCATAGGACTGAATTATTCTTCATATTTTTTGTTCTGAATTTTATAAGGAATTGGTTTGTGTTACCTTACCGTTTTGTTTTTGTAGTTAATCAAAGAAATGAGTTGGATGTTGTAAACAAGAAATTCAACGTTGGTTTCAAGATATTAAGTACAACAAAACTATTGAGTTTGATAACAAAAACAAATACCAGAAGTACTAGTATATTGAGAGTATTGGATACTAATTTAAAGTATTAAAGGATATCAGATATTTTGGATTAACAAGGTTGAATAGAGTTTTATCATTCTAATTGTATAACAATTCATGGATTAAAGTGTTTTAAGCTAGTTCAAATAGTATATCTATGAATGATATTTAACTTTGATTGATTGAATACCATTGATATTTAAATAAATTTCAAACGGATTCCACTCTCATTTGTATTTTTCAGTTTTACAAACAATTTTCATTTTTATAAAATGAAATCAACTGATCGTCATTATGTACAAACTTTATATCCTAATTTGATTTAGAACTCTTCGGAATCTCCAAAAAGAAGAAATTCTACTACAGCTAATAGTAGTCCTTTAACCGATGTTTACGATTTACAAAATGATGAAATACAATTACAATCAAATTCTTCAGGTTAGTCTTCATATCATTAATTGTTGAAGGTACAAAATTAAAAATCATAGAGATTAATATTAAAAGATCTAGACTTGCAGAATGATCCAGATACCAAAAGTTCAAATAGAAAGTCAGATCCTTCTTTCGAGAAAAACTCAAACAATCATAAAAACTATAAAAAATCAAAGTTCAGTACTTCAAGTCAAAATTCTAATTCACACCATTTTAATGATCGACAGGATTCAATAGTATCAGAAGATGAAAGAGGTTTGTTTTACTTATCATAATTTCAATTTTATCACCATTTAATTATATTATGATAGCAAAATCCTAATTTGTTCATAGTAGGTAGATATAGAAGATATTCTGCGGCAACAGATTCTGGAGGGGGAACTCCTCTGGAACATGAAGAAGGAATTACACTACCAGATCGAAAAAGGCCGGTCCCATATTCAACAATAAATGCGCAAGATAGATCTGGTAGAACTCTGATATTCAAATATGCATCAAGAGGTGATGTTTCAACTTCAGAATCGCTTCTAAGAGCTGGTGCTTCACTTCGAATTGCAGATCATGCTGGATGGACTCCGTTACATGAAGGTATTGCAGAACTCTTTAATCTATTCAGCTTGCTTGGAAGGTCATTACGAAATTGTACAACTTATGCTGGATTATGATGCAGATGTTGATGCACCTGGAGGAGATGGAGATACCCCATTACATGATGCAGTTGGAAATGGACACTATGATGTAGTGGAGTTGCTATTAAGGCGTGGTGCAACTCTTGACACTGTAAATGATAATAATGAAACCCCTATTGAATTTGCAATTGAGAAAGCTGAAGAGGCCAAGGTACATTATATTACTTAATTTTGGTAGAAAAAGGCCCGCAAAAAAAGTTATGACCATAAAGTAACGGAAGAGCAGAGAGACGCAGAAAAGATTGTGTCGCTTTTGAAAGAATGGAAGGAAATGACAAAAAAGGTGACTGAAAGAGATTCATCTGGTCAAACGTTACTTCACTTGGCAAGCAACAAAGGCGACTTTGAAAAAGTTAAAAAGTTGTTGGAATTTGGAGCAGATATAAACGCATCAGATGGAAGTGGATGGACAGCTTTGCACAACGCTGCATTACATGGTCATTCAAGGATTGTCGAGGTATTACTGGAGCATGGAGCATATGTGGATCCACTGGGATTGGACGATGAAACACCACTTCATGATGCAGTATCCAATGGGCATGTAGATAGTACATCTATTTTGCTACAATATGGTGCAGAACCGTTCCGAAAGAATAGTAGAGGGTTGATGGCCATTAATATGATACCCGATCAGCACAAATTGGATTTAGAAACTTTGTTGAATTATCCTTTGGATCATTGGCAACCAGTTAAAACTCCTAAATTTTATGGAAAGTTATTATCTGGCAACAGAAAGAATTCAAATACAGAAAGTTTACAGAAAGACAGGAGTCAAAAAGCAGAAGTATCTACACAACAGCCAAGCAGCACTCAACCGACTCGAACATTTAGCTGGGGTGGTTTAGATAACAAGCAAGGCCAATTTGAATCATCAAGGGAGGAGAAAAAATTTAATGCCTTATTGAAAACAATAGAAAAGACTCAAAAAACTCCTCAAGAGTCATCCTCCACTTATCAGAACAGAAGAGAGCAGCATATATCAGATCCAATAAAAGAATTCAGTTACCAAGGATCTGCTGTTCATAAATCATCACCTCAAAATAGATCCGGTAGCGTTGATTTATCAAATAGCGAAAAGCAACAGAAAACTTTCAGAGATACACATGTTGCAAAGAAGCGAACTATTTCCCAAACGGAAGCAACACCAGTCAAAAGGCCAAAAGTTGAGAGAGCAGAAAGGTATAAATCTTTTATTCTAAGGTTTAGTGAGTCTAAATTAGAGAATCGAAAAGGAATTAGAAAGGATAGCGTTAATATAAAGAAAGAAACTACTCCAGGTATAAAAAATATAGCTCACCTTAGTTGGAAATGGACATAAATCAAAAGATATATTTCAAGATGTTGGCTTCTTTCCAAATTTGAACAAGAAAATTATACCAAAAGAAACACCAAAGCCTTCTGCAACTAAAATAAGGGCATCATCTTCTGTTACACCCAACACAACGCAAACGCCAACATCAACCATACCCCCTGAAAAGACTGATGAAATTCCAAAGTCGAGAGTAAAAAAGAGATTTGCAATTTCAGGATATCAACGAGCGGGTGAAAATAACAATAGCGATGAGCCCTCGTCCTCAACAATTGTTTCTATTGATACCAAACCTATAAATCCTCAAGATACCAATGAGTCACCTACCTCGATGACAAAAACTTCTCATAATGGCGATGAAACAAGCCCAACCAAACAGGTAGAAGTGAAAATGAACACATCAGATATGCAAGATAGCACGAAACCAACTCAGGATAAAACAAACGTCTTAAAAACTGGCGAAAACTCATCGAACGTGGATAAACCAGGTGGAGAAAAACCATTGGTAAAGGAAGAAATTAATCGATCTGATTCAGTATCTACAGCGGATATCAATGTTAGCGCTCCTAAAACGAGTTTAACAGATAATCATACACAGAATATCATTAAAGACGTGGATATGGTTAGCTCTCCTACTAAGTCAGTTTCGGATACCAATTTTGTCGGATCTGACGTAATTACAAATACGCAAACCAAACCTGAAGTTCGAAAATTACCTGATCCAATACCGAAGAAACAATCCGAAGAAACAATTCGAACTCTTCCGTATGAAGCGCTTCCCAAGATATTGAAAAGACAGTCTACGAATGAGACTGCAAATAATCAAAAAGATGCCATCACAAGGCCTCCAAAGAAACTTCATAGAGAGTTCGACAACAAAGCGTTCCCAGTTTCATCATCAATTAGACCAAAAGAAAGAGAACCAAATCGTGTACCTGTAGCGTCATCAGTACCCAAGAAAGAGAGTAGCAGTTCAGTTACCTCAGAGAGCATCATTTCATTCAACGCCAAACATTGTCTACCACTTTGTGCATTCCATCGACCAATATCATCAGCTAATTTGTATTTCGATCCTTATCCTGCAAAAAAAGAAAGCAAATGGGGCATAAAACCAAAACCCAATCATGCAAAAGTCTTTTTAGATTTGCAGTTAGCTTTATGTTTGGGGATGAAATCTGGTTATGAACTAATCAAAACATATCCGAACCTAAATCGTAGAGTTGCTACTCATGCTGAAAAGATTGCATTAGAGAAAACAATAGTGTCCCAAAGATTGCTGGGAACAATGAAAACTATTTTAGATCATGCGTGGATAAAGACCACTGTTGTGAATGGGATTGACTGCTTACGATTATCAGATATAGATTTGCATATAATTTATTGGGATCCAACACTATATGAAGTGTTACGGATACATTTCAAAGATATCAGTAAGAATGTTTCGAATCTCCCACCGTATTGGATTCTTCAAGATTTACCTTGGCCAAATGTACAGGAGCAGTCTCACGAAACTAATTCAGAACAATCACATACAAGTAGACCAGAAGTTTATGTTCACAAAAAGTTACGATATAAGCTAGGACAATAAGGAATCGTGGTAAATTAATTAGTTTGATAAAAAGATATGAATATAATATTTTATCGTAGTTTTGAATTCCAATTTCCCAGTTTATCCGATTGTGTCTGCCGTTCATTGAAAATCTGGTGTCACCTCATGTTACACCAACCCTTATCACACGCCAGTATTGTTTCAACATTTTCTTCACTTCAAATGAGTGCAGTAAGAATTGCAAGTTAATGGTTTAGGTGACTATTGACTATAATGATTTAATTGACCCAAATTGCAACCTATCAGAACAAATTGCAAAGGCATTTGGTAATACCCCAGGTTGTCTTGGTGCCTGTTTTGTAAAGAATGTCCCAGGTCTTCAACCATTAAGAAAAGAAGTTTTACTGAAAGGTTCTCAACTAGGTGCATTACCTGCTAATGAACTTGATGAAATGGTTCATCCAGAAAGTACCTATTTTTTCGGATGGTCTCATGGAAAAGAAATTATGGTATGTTTTAATGATTTAAATAATTTGATAGAATGGTAAACCTGATTTTGCAAAAGGTTCTTTTTACTTTAACCCTATTCACGAAATTCCACCAATTGAAGATGAAAATTTCCAATCCAAATATCCTATTTATGGGTATCCAAATATCTGGCCAAAATCATTACCAGATATGAAAGATCCATCAAAAGAGGTATCATATGACACAAAGCTGACAGTTTTTTTTTATAGCTTGGACAATTGATTATCAAAGTTGGTCGATTGATTGCGTTACATTGTGATAAATATCTTAAAGAGAGTTTTGATGACTTGCCTGAAAAGTTTCTTCAGAATATGATTGATGATTCCTTGATTCATAAGGCTAGATTACTTCATTATTTCCCAATATCCAAAGAAGATGCCGAACCTACCCCAGATAATCAAAACTTGGATTCTTGGTGTGGATTGCACGTCGATCATTCTGTACTTACTGGTTTAACAAGCGCCATGTTTGTAGATGAGTCATCGAACTCTTATCCAGAAGTAGATCGTTCCAACCCTGAAGTTGCTGCAGCTTTGAAAGATGCTGGACTTTACATTAAAAATAAAGGGGAGGAATTTACTCAAGTAAGAGTAAAGTTAAACTGAACTATTTAGGTCAAAATACCAGCTGATTGTTTGGCATTTCAAATTGGTGAAGCTGCTCAAGTCGCCAGTCGTGGTATGCTTGTTGCTACACCTCACTTGGTTCGAGGAGCTGCTTATCCAAACATGGTTAGAAATACACTTGCCGTATTTATGCAAGTAAGCATTCTTCATCTAACCATATAGCCTAACGTAAATCATGAATTGAAATCTGGATTTACTTTCAATGATTTCACTGACGAAGTTGTTGCACGCCATTTCGATAAGGAGCACTAATATATGTTCTATCTCATATCATTAAAATATTATTTATTTTTCTTTGGTAACTAAATTAAAATGTTTTCCAAAAATAAGTTTTCCTTTTTGATTAATTGTTAATTTTTCAGTCTGTGCCAAGGATTGTCTTGGAGAGTTGTTTGTAGAGTCTAGTTGATTTATGCTTCCATGTTCTGATGTTCCAGTTGCCAATTTGTCCAACGAATGACTATGACTTGTAGCTTTTTGTGACTTTGAGAATGGATTTTTCATTATTGCATTGGCACCTTTTTTAGACTTTGAAGATGACTCTGAATTAGCCGGATGGCTAGGTTCTAACTGTTGATTACTTTGCGCCAAATCTAAATCTTCCAACTTTTGAATTGCTTCGTCGATTGTGTGATGTTTTTGTTTAACAAACAGCTTCTCTCTAACTAATGCACCAGTGTTAGCTAATGCAGCACGTAATGCATCTAATCTTAATGTAAATAATTTTACCTCTTTTCATTGCATTGAATAGATCAAACCATGTCCAAGTCTTATTACGATATTCCAATGTTGGTAAATGAAAAGAAAACTTGTTCAAATCTTCAAAATTCTTTTCTTTGGATCCTCTATAGGAAAAACAATGCTGCATGTTAACTATTTTAAAATACCTGAACACCTGGCACGTTAATGTATATGAAGGATTTGTTTTGAGATGCCCGATCTTGCATCTGAACAAGCTGTTGGCTACTACCACGATCTCTCCTATTGTAGTTCATTTTGAATGTATTATTTTGACTAACAATAGGGCGTTTGGTTTTGTTTTCTGCCAGAGATTGGGAATTTGAGCTAGTAACACTTTTCAACGTTGCTAAATTCAACTGTTGCGGTTCACTAGCTTTCGCTTTTGTTTGAGGAAATATGTAATATGCCAATTGTTTACCAAATTCCAATGTTAACTGAATCAATAAGGGGTGAATGTTGACTTCAAAATGGTCAATGACTTGAATACCAGCTACAGGTGCATTTTCCCTCCAAAAAACTCTCAACATTTTTTGCTTTTCGAAATTGATCTCTCTACCTTCAGGGTTATACGGAGCAATAATTTCTCGATAAATAGGCGAAGGGGTCATATTCTCCACCAGTATTCTATCAATTTCCAATGTATTACTACTAGATTTGTCTTCTTTATCAACCCAAACGAAATTAAACCTTTGCAATGACCAGCAACATAGTGGGACATGGTTATCGGTTTCCATCATCCATACAAAATTATCTACATTCACTACTAATTTCATTGCCACTGTTAAGGAGTTCTTTTTCATTTGAATCAATTGAAAATTCTTCAATCCTTCCATTAGGATTAATATATCATTTTTAAAATTCAAAAATGATGTTTGATACTTTCCAGCTTCGGCCGGCAAAAGTTTTACAAGTCCATTTCGTTTCCCATACTTTAGAATAAAGTCTGTCTGACGAAGCTTTTCCTGCAAAAACAACACAGCGTAACGATAATACTGAATGTCATCACATTGCTCCAATGCTAGCAATATCTTCTTTAACTTTGCCGTTCTATCACCGCTTGCAGGGTCTCGGTACACCAACAAGTATTTGAATAAGTCATGTAGCACCAGGTACTGATAAGATGTGGAGCTAATCTTCAAATTTGGGATACGGAAATTAAACGAATGGGGATCTTCTCTATGGAGCTTATTTTGGCTTCTCTGTATGTAGAGTGGATTCGGCTTGTCAATTTGAAGCCTTACCATCGCTTGATCAATAATACGATCAAATTTTATTGCAGATACTTTATAATCCATCAAACATTCGAGTGGAATCCATAAAATCTGCTCTTCATTGTCATCATTTAAAAAGTTATTGGATTCTATATCATCAAATTCATCAAAACTCTTCTCAATAAAGAGTTGTGCGTTCTCCAAGGATTGAATATTACGAAATTTCATAATACTGTCATTTCCATCTTTATCTAATCCAATATTGGTAATATGAGGATCAAGAACATTTAAAATTTGTATCTCCATGGATTGAGCACCAATAATCACCGCGGTTTTCCCAATTTCTGGACCAACAACTTCAAATTTGATTTGAGGGTGAATGCATTTATATAATACATCATATTGGACTTGAAAGTCAATTTCATCATTTTCAACTTCAATTTCAGGGTTGATTTCACTTGCTTCCGTTTCAACACTACTCTGTATTGGTACATCATCTGTTTCACATGGTACAGTAAAATTGGTGCCAGTTAACAAATCGTTTATCAGTGATTCAAGAATGTCATTTGTCTCGATAATGTCACACATACTAGGATTCAGATTAGCCATGGACGCTTTTCTTCGATTCAAGTATTGGCGTTTTGTCATACTATCGACAAGTTCAGTTGTGACTCTGGATGCGGCATTCGAAAGGCAATATGATAATGCAGAGTTCTTTGTTCGTAATTCAACGATTCTGAATATAATGTTTCTTATAGGGACTAAAGTAAAAATAGGATTCGATTACCATTCCAGAGTAGTTTAACATTGTAGAAAATGTACCGTGAACCAAACGCTTGTAAATCCACCGTTTCAGTAGGTTTAATGGGAGTAACTATTGTCAAATGTTTAATTACTAACCTTTGCTCTTTAAATACTTTTTGCAATACTCCATAGATTTCAAAATGACATTTTTTTTGTCATTTAACAAAGCAACATTTTCCACCACGTTTTCCAGTGTATTGTTGGTCGTGTCATCAAAAAATACAGCACCTCGTTTTTCAACCAAACTTCGTTTTCTCTTGGCGTCCCATATCAAAGATTCGATCTCTCGAAGACGAATTTCAAAAAATTTGTACTGAATCTCATAAATTGCTATGATTTAATCCTCGAAAATCTAACCTTTGGTTGCCGCCAACTCTGTTAAGTCCGTATGCTTGGATTTTTCCAAGGCTAAGTAGTCAACTCTCGGTGCTCTGATCCACGTTGTTAAGGATAGCTTTGAAAAATCATCTATCAAATCCTCTTTAAAGATCCAACCAGCAAGATCAGCGATTTTGGCCGATTCATTCGGATAAGCTGATGGTATTGCTAAATCGGAGTTTTCATCGCAGTAAGAAAGCGCACGACCTTCGATTTCTATTAATGATATGGAACTTGCTTCACGAATCCACTTGGTGACTGGTTTTCTCATTTCCACGGTTACAGACTGTTGAACATCATACTGCCTAAATAATGAATCTGTACTCATTTGCTCTGCTTTTAGTCTCACACCAACAAATTCCGTGTTATTTTCGCAATCCATAATTAAACTGATCATTAAAGGTTCAAACACCGCAGTAAGATGGACCGACCGAATAACTCTTCCGAATTTTGGTTTCGGAAACAATGAAGTAGCACTATTGAACAAATTCCCACGTTTAATTGGAACGTTAGTCAATAGGGATTGGTAAGTCATTAGCAATTTATCGATGCCAGAAATTGTAGTAGAATTTAAAAAGAAACAGTTTTGAGGGAATGGTAAATCAGAGAAATATTTTCTAGGAGACATGATATCCAATTTAACTAAAATACTTTCACTTCTAAAGCCTTTGAAGGAGTCATGGACCTATAGAAAATCAGCGAAGCATTTTTACTGTATTGGCTGGCAATTTTATATCATCTGATAGTAATACTATTTCGTGATGTTTTCTCCAAGGAGCAACTTGATCTGTCCCATCTTCTCCATAAACTAAAAATTCTGCCGATATCACCACTCTAACACCTCCAGAAAGTCGTGCAAAACAAATTTCCTCAAGCGAACTATCCTCCACATAGGATGACTGTGGAATTATCATCTTAAATTCACCGCATTCAATTATAATTCCTGTTGCATCCCCCTCTCCTCCAAAATCTATTTCAACTCCATTACTCATCGACCATTCTAATCCCTCAACGCCAAAATGCTTCTTTGGATCAAAATATGGTGATTGGGACCCTAAGAACCTGACGCTAAGCTTTCCAGCACCATCTACTTTTAATATATTGCTTCCGTGGGAAATAATTCGTAATTTATCCCACCATCCAACAGGAGGGCTGGGATCCGTGGAAGGCTTTGTAAAACTGTCAATAATGCTAATGATATCTGCCAAGCCAGGTTCAAAAGGTGCACCTAAGCATGCTTTTACATTTGAATCTGTATTGATTGTCGTTACAGACTGTAAGTAAAATTTGGTGGGACTCACGTTTTTCGTTACTGTTACACGTGAGTGAGTATCAAATGCAAGGTCTAGATCAATGTCTTTTCTACTTTGCGCGGGACTCCAAGGATCGGCAACAATCATCAAACCGACAGTTTCCATCCTGGTGTCACCATCGTTTGGTACATAAAAAAGTGGGTTTGGAAAATCCCGTAAACGAATTTCTGCCCCCAACAGGGATATGTGAATATTTCTTGCCACCATATCGTTATAAAGAAGATCCGGAGGTGTTGTGACATCTATCTTATGAAGCATTCTTTCTAAGGAATCGTCACAATCAGGAGGCGACACATTTATAGATAAGTTGATAAATTTTGCCAATAATAAAGGTGGTTCAACTTGATCTATCTTTTCCCGAATCGCGTTTATATAAGTAGTACTGAAATGCTTTTTTAATAGTTGCCATGCCTTACTAGTTGTATGGTCACTACGATTAATAATTAGAGATATAATTACAATACAGCATGAGGTATATTGATTGAATATCTTGGTAAATCCTCCGGTGCTAGATGCTCTCTAGCTTGCTTCATAAATTCACGTTCTTGGACAATCCGCTTTGCATTTGCGACGAAGCCAATCCGATAGTTACGGGCTAATGCTACTTCGAATGGATCGTCTAGTATTGATACCTCAAATTCTTTCGACTGAAAGCAAATTGTTGGTATATCTGATTTATCTACAAAAGTTTCACCACCAGCAAAAGGGTTATCAGGGTGACTGCTTAAATGGTTTTGAATTAATAGCTTTACCGCCTTATTTAACAAGATTGCATTCTCCATAATATTAGACATTGGCCAACTATGGGGGATGACAGCCGACGTGGATTTTGTTGAATATTCAATTACGTAGGAATTTGGTGCAATAGGAGGAATTATCTTGACATCGGACTCGGTAAATGAACAAAGGTTTCGAAACTTTTCAGATTCATTTTTCCAATACACTATATCAATACTATTGAGTTGCATTTTCCATTCTGAAGCAGAATCATTATAGATTTCTAATTCTTTGAAATAGAACTTTAATCGCACCGCTTCAGGAAGCTCCAATTTCATAAGGATAGATGGAATTTTAAAGGTAAAAAATATTTTCGGCTCCACAACTGCTGAAGAAACGGTTTTTGGTTTGGAAAACAGCTTGAATATTCGAACTGATGGTAGTGTGGCAAACAGGCATTGATAAAATATGGTTAAAGATGCGTTCATCAATATTTCGCTCGTTTCAACCTGGATTGGCTGTTGGAGATTTTTCTGTGACATTTTCAATTCTTCAATAATGCATAATTTTGTTGGATCTGATGTTTCTGATATAGATTGAACTTGAAATTGACTCATCGATGCTGAAGATGTTATGCATTCATCGAAATTAAACGTTGCCTTTATATTTTGTACGTCAATCACCAAAAAGTGTTGAATTTTGGTTATCGAAGCCAAAGTGACCATGAATTTTTCACAAGACACTTTTATAATGCCTTTAGGAATATTGACTTCAGCTTTTGGTTTGGCCGTATTTGTAACTGGCATTTTTTTAATGAATCCCAATAGATGTACTGCCATTGGTTGGAATATTGACGAATAATGTGAAGCCAGATCAGTCATGTCCATGTAAAGTTGATTTAAATGAATCGAAGTGTCGAAGGATAAATCACTACCAACATTGGTATTTACTTGCAAGTCTATAGCAAACAGTTTAGAGGATTCTTTGAAAATAGAATTATGCAGCACAGTTGAAGGTGAAGTTTTAGTAGATGCAACGCCGGAATCCTGGATATTCATTTGAATAGTAAATAGCGGTATTTGGGAAGCTTCCAGTAGTGGAGAAAACGCTCGAAACGTTTCTGCATTGGGTGGTAAAAATGAAGTTAAGTTAAATGATATGTGGTTGATAAATGTGTACACAAATCCATCAAACATTTGATCGGATTTTATAGAGGCGACTTTTCGACATCGCAATCCAAATTTTACATTACTAACGTTAATCTTCAAGTGTAGAACTAGCAGTTTGTTGAAATAAGATATAGGAATTAATGCAAACTCTGAGAAATCGCTGCTTGTTGCTGTTGATTCTTTGGTCTTTTGTTTCGCCAAAAACAAAAATAGCGAATTATCATCAATCATCAGAAATGGATCAAATAAATCCATAACAGATTCGATTTTAATATTCCAAGAAGGAATTGGTGGTGGGTCGAATTGAGATATCAGAGCCGCTTTCTTTTGCGTGATGACCGCTTCCGTATGAAAAAAGCATCGTTGGACTGATCCTACAAGTAATCCATCTGGAATAATATTTATCGTCACACCTTCAAATATCTATCTATAAATAAAGTTGATTTTACCATTTGTAGTGATACATTTATATGATGTACATTAGGAGAGTCAGAAAAGATATTTATATTGATTACATCAAGATGACAGAGCAAGTCTAACGGGTTAGATGCTGTAGATCGTTTAATTATAGGAAAGCCAACACCAGTGTTCAACAGTAAAACTTTCAATCTTGGTGACTGTTTATAAATAAGCAGCTGGTTAGTAATGTATTTCTGTAATATTTGCTCACAATGTTGAATGATATCATCTTGCGTTTCAAATTTGGGAATCGGTTTGTCTACTTCTACCAATTGTGAACTTTTTAAACTATTCAGCAAATTTTGTAAAGATTCCAACATGATAGTTAAATGATTAAAAATCAGAATAGACCCCAGAGTAGGTCCATTTTTTGGTAGATCCGCAGAAAGCATAGCAAAATGACAATGCCCTTCAATCGCAAGTATACGAAGACCTTCAGCACTGAAGATCGATAATACGTCAATCCCCGCACTCATTCCAAAGCATCTACTCCTTTCCTCTCCATACAGAGAGTCTAATCCTGGTAATGACTGAAGTGATTCTCCCAAACTGGAGAATGTAAACTGTTCCATCGACCCTTTAAATAAAACGTTTGAGTCATGTTTAACCACAAATTCAGTCAATGAAATATCAAGTTCAAATAAACTGAGTGCGAACCGAACCCAAGAAGCATTGATTAACTTCAAAACAAGATTTGGATAATACTTTCCCATTGATTTTGATTGTGAAGGAATTGAAGGATTGTTTGATCCAACTTTATTTAAAGTGATTCTTGATCCATGTATCTGTAGGGTAATTAATCTAAATGTACTGTCAGACACAGTGCCAGGAACAATAGAGATTGATTGAATCTAAATTGAATAAGAGAATATGATATACATAAACTGATTCGATCAATAATCCGTTCTTGAGTCGATAATTTTTGAATGATATACCATGTATTGAACCTTGAAATTAAAATTAAGTGATACCTAGGTGCAAAGAATTATATTGGATATCATAAGCTGTCAGTAGACGATGAACCCAATAAGATAACAGTACCAGAATAATACTGAATCCAACGATTAAACTAAACGTACTCATTTGCACGTAAAAGTCTTAAGGAAAAGTTTGATTAAAACAACTCCCAAACATCACTTAAAAATACAAGTGATCAAGATATATATTAATTATTATTCTATTATTCCTTATTAATCAGATTCACTGTTGTCTATATCCATATCTTCTACATCTTCATCTTGAACATTGGAGAAGAGACTCCCAGATCGCATGGGGAACTCACCTGATCCGTCACTTACAAATGGTGATGCAGGTTCCAAGTTATTGTCAGACCCAAAAGAGTGGTCTGTAGCTCGACCAAATAAACTATGGCTTGGGTTACCATTACGGACAGGTGCGTCATCATCGAAAATATTTGTCGGGGATGAGGGTTGGAAATTTAACCTTCTTCTGACCTGTCCTGTTGATTTAGTTGTATTTGCACCAGTTGGCCTTGATGTTGCAAATGGATTATGATCCATATCTATCAGTTGGCTCTTATTGAATGGATTAAACGTATGTGTATCTTCTTCCGTTTCAATGGCCACATCAGTGAACATTGTTCCCTCCATATCGGCCATTAAATCGTCCAAAAGTGGTATATCTTCTGCTTCCTGTCCATCCAACAAATGCGATTTGATTCGCGCATTTAGAAATTTGTCTTGCTCTGTTAAATGCTCTGTTTTGGGTTGCGATGAAGCAAGTTCTAACAGTGCCATTTCTAGCAAACTTTGACATTCAACATTGTTTCTGTTAATAGCCAGAGCCTTTAATAAATTATAATACCCCTCGACTTACTTTATGGCACCATTTTATTGCTTCCGACTGTTTTGCTTCAATCACGCAAATAAGTGCGAGACCGCTATAAGCTGATTCGCATGATTCAAGATCTTCTGCAACCTGCTCGAAATATTTTCTTGCTTCTGGATGCTTCCTTTCTTTTAGAAATACTGGGCTTACCCTAATTGTCTAAAGGAATGTCCCAAATTGCATAAAGATGGAGACCATTTCTTTAAAGGAGTTTTAGCATCTTGAATGATTCTTAAACCCTCGGAAAAGTAAGTTACGGCCATGTCGTATCTACAAATATGAATAAAAATTGGATTAACTGTTTCTCCTTGTAATATACAAATCCCAACTCATTAAACACCAAAGGGTCAGATTTACAAGAACTATAAGCAATGCTTAAAAACTCTTTTGCAAGTTTCCAGTGATTCAGACATGCATGCTCCATACCAAGGTAAAGATTTGGTAGATGAATACTACGGATAAATACAACTACGTTACCCCGATAAAACTTTTGAGGCACTTGAATAGATAGAAATAGCCAGATCATGCTCCTTTTCGAGTGAAAATGAATGACCATATCCTATCCATCCGTGTCCAAACGTGGGATTGATTTTAGTTGATTTCCTAATTTTTGAATCAAAATATGTGTTACTCAAAATAGAATCGCGCATCAATATACTTTTGAATAGCAAAATAGTATAATCCGACAATATACCATGTCACATGATGTTTTGGAAATAATTCTACCAACTGATGGCCAAGTGTAAATAATTGATTCGTCTTGGATAATTCTTGTAGACACAATCCATATAGAGTAAGAACATCCATATTGTAGGGAAAATCTATGAGCAATCTAAAATAAATTTTTAAAAACTATACTCGTCCAAGATTTTTATAGCACCAAAGTAATCACGTTGAATCATCAGCAATTCAGTTTTACCAAGCTGCACTAATCTTCCTTTTGTAAGGCTATATGAATCATGAAGAATCTCATGCGTATTTTTTATCAGTTCCACATTGTTATACTATAATTAATCACTGGAAATCAATACTTTGGTTAATCGAGAAGTATAAACACATTTAATGAAATCCGCCTCGAAAGTGGTTACTTGATCAAATGGGAGATCTTTAATTATACTTCTTTCTTCGTCCGCATTCAATAAATAATTTGATAATAACATATCGAAGGACTATCTATTAATAAGGTAAATAGATACTTCGAAACAGTTCAAGTCTTGCTTGATTGCATCTATAAAGTTTTCTTTAGCATTTTCTTTCAATCCTTGGTTTAGATACGCAATACCACGTAAATGTGAGAATTTAGCTGACAACTAAAATATATATCAACATTAATCAGTTAGAAACCTTGGCTGATTTTCCACATCTCTTTTCAATTTCTATATCAAGATCTTCCTTATAAATAGTCAAGCTTTCATACCTGTGTTTGATTTCCTACCCTTACTAAAACTGTTGACCAATTCAATCAACAATTCCCACTTTTCTAATTTCACCTGAATTATAAAAGATATTTAAATATACATAGCATAAACCAATTAGATATTGTGACCAAGAACTGGACTTTAAAATGGTGTTGGATATCAGTAGACTTTCACATTGCCTATATTCCTCTCTAGAATACATAATATCAGCAAGGATATATCTATCTAATGGATCATCTTTTTGAAGTCAGCAATTGTGTCAAACCTTTCAGTGAAAGTAACTGTTCACCCCAAAAATACGCAGATTCGTATTGCTTCTCAGAGAATGATGAATCTCTCCAGTCCCGACAACGATCAATGACATTTCCAAGTTGAATCTGTTTTGAATCGGATTTTGTAGCCTTTTTTTGCACTTGTTTTCTTCTGGACATCAATTGGGTAAGTAAAATCTGTCGACAAATTTAGATTAAAATGATCTTAAAGATTTGACTAACAACAATAGATCTCTCAGCTAAAATGTTTATATATGGGATCGCGATACGTAAATGAGTAATTAGTTAATTGAGTATATTAACGCATAGTAACAAGCTCCTCTCCAGCGGTTGGATGTATAGCAACACAACTGTCAAAATCTGCTTTAGTAGCTCCCATTTTCATTGCCACTCCAAATCCTTGTAAAATCTCATCACTGGCTAATCCGAACAAATGTAAACCAATGACCTTCTCATTAGGTCCATGACAAACAATTTTGTAATGAGTTTTTGGTTTATAATCAGTCATGGCAAAGTACATGTTTACAAACTAATGTTGAGTGATGATTGAAAATACCTTTGATTGATAGATTTTAATATTTTCTTTACCATATTTGGCAATGGCATCATGTTCTGCCAATCCAATACTACCAGCAGTAGGATGAGAAAAGATTACTGAGGGAATGTTTTGATAGTCCAACTTATAATCAGCCTTTCCATTGAACAATCTTTCAGACAGTTTTCGTCCAGCAGCGATTGCTGCAGGAGTAAGCATTTCAATTCCACAAATATCACCAAGTGCATAGAGACCTGGGACGCCAGTGTTTTGATATTCGTCGGTTATTAAATATCCTTTATCGTTTAATTTAATATCCGTATTCGAAATCCCCAACCTGTCAGTGTTTGCGTCACGACCAATAGCGAATATTAATGATTCATAATCAGATTTAACAGTGGTTGTTTGTAATTCATTATTGAGAATAGAGAGTGAAAGTTTTTTGCCATTTGGGTCTAAGTTTTTCACTTCAGTGATGTTTGCATGTGAAATGATGTCGATTCCAGCATCCTTGTAGGCTACAACATAAGAAGAAAGCCAATCATACCATTTAATACACCGTCTCGAATACAAGAATCAAAACTCCTTAGTACCTCACCCTTGCGAATGATTAAACTAACACTGGATCCCACTAAAATAGTTAATCAAAACAAAATTGGAATACAAGCATTAAAGATTCCAGCTAACTCAACAGCAATGTAACCAGCACCGACGATAGCGACTTTTTTAGGTAAATGTTCCAATTCAAAAAACCCATCAGATGTGACTCCAAATTCTTTCGCTCCAGGGACATCAGGAATAACAGCTTTGGATCCAGTAGCAATAAGAATGTGCTTTCCAGAATAAAGTTGATCTCCAACCTTGACAGTTTTATTATCTACAAATGAGGCGAATCCGTTAATAATATCAATGTTATCCTTTCCAAGATTAGTTTCATAAATTCCATTAAGACGTTTAACATAAGCATCTCGCTTTTGTTTGACAGCGTTCCAATCAAAACTTGGGGTGACACCCTTGAAATCAAAACCATAAGATTTAGCATCGTGAATAGATTCAGCAATAGAAGCTATACTTGATGAGTAATCATATACATACCAGTATTCCACATAACTTTCTTTGGGACACAACCAACATTAACGCAAGTTCCACCTAATCTGGAACCTTCGATAACAGCAACTTTAGCACCATACATTGCAGCTCTTCTAGCAGAAGCTATACCACCACTACCACCTCCGAGTACTAAATAATCGTATAAAATTGCAGACATTTTGATAAGGAAGAGACAAAATCAAGGATTTATAAAGGATTGAAATGTGGAAAAATACCCGGCCGAAGTAGCCGCACGGGGAAGAACAAACTGACAATTCAAGGGAGAATTGAAGTGAATTATAATTGATGTCAATATATTAATATTCCCTTATAAATGGTAGTCAAATTACATTGAGTGATTCAAAAGAATCCAATAAATTTACGTGTAGTTATTATTGAATCCCATAAATTTTATTGGATTTAGCTCAAGTATTTATGTAGACTAATTCCTATTAAAAGTGATTTAAATGACAATCGAATTGGATTTTTCGTTCTTTGTCCACAAACTTCACTTGTACATGAACAACAAATTTGAATCATTCGAATTCAGCTCAAAGTCATCGGTATTCTCAAACTTATCAAATCTATTCAAACGTAAAAAGAAACCTGAACCTTCTTCTCCTACTCCTTCCGTTTCTTCATTAGATTCAGATGTTTGGTCAGATACTAGATCAGATGGAGCTGCTTCTCCTTCTCTTACTTCTATAAATAAAGCTGAATCACTGGATGGAATAGAACCAAATGGTCTAAGAGATATTTTGGGTTGGCGAAATGATTCAAGCACTTCATTATTTGTCATACGTAGAGTCAGATCCACTGGCATTCAAAAAGATTATTGGATGAGAGACGAGAAGGTTCATACTTTTGTTTTTAATCATGTAGGTGAAAGAATGCTATGATTGTAAAGCTCCTTTCAACACTTTTAGGCGAAGACACCATTGTCGAATTTGTGGTAAAATACCATCTATTATTAAACTATAAAGGACAAATATTTTGCCATCGATGTGCAGCATCCATTGTATCTGGGGATCGATTTGGCTATCAGGGTGATATGAGAGTCTGTGATTTTTGTTTAAAAGTTGTGGATGACTATAAACCAGTTTTACCTATTGGAAACTCAGAGCCATTACTTTTAAGTTCATCATACACCCCACCAATGGAAGTCTTGAATTCATCGAATAACACATCGAAAGCTAATTTACGTTCAGTTACACCAGATCAATCTTCAATGGATAACTTTAAAAAGATTTTAGGACCAACGTTTTTTAGAAATGAAGAAGCGAATGTTCACAATGAACCTGTTAAAAAATCTACTGCACCATTTAGAAAAGTACAACCAGAAGTAGATGATCTTGATCCAGAATTAGTACACCTATTCACACTAAAAATAGACTCCATATATGACAGATGAAGAGTATTCCAACTTTTTAGGACGTAATGAAATGACACCAAAGTCGTTTGTAAAAAGGATTGATCGCGCAATGTCCCCCGCTGAAGTAGATACTTTATCTGGAATGGATTCTAGGAATCGCAATAGCATTGATAGAAGAAAGTCGCCATCTTTGGTTGGTCGACGTAAGTTTTCGACCAGGTCTCTTCACCGTTATGGAAGTAACATAAATATACCCACCTCAGAGACCATTGTTGAGGACTCCTTTAATATGCCTAGACATTTTAGAAGTGTGTCTTCAGCATTAAACGTGGAAATCAATGCTGCTTCCGTAAATCATGGTATGTTCTCATTGTTATAATACCTAGTACGATTATTAATGCGACAAATGCTTGAACAAGCCTCAGTTAGCAACCAACCTCAGTGGGAGGATGTTATCATAAAGATGCTGCTAAACGTTTGCAATCAATTGGGCCCTGATGTATTTCGAGATGTTTAACATTATTTAGGTGAGAAATGGAGATGAAATAGATATTAGACATTATGTTAAAATCAAAAAAATACCAGGTGGATTAATATCAGATAGCCATTATGTAAATGGTGTGGTTGCATCAAAAAAGGTCATTCACAAAAAGATGTTGGATCCACTTAAAAATCCTAGAATTCTGTTACTTACCTTTCCGTTGGAGTATCAAAGAGTTGAAAACCAATTTGTATCCCTTGAACCGTTGATAGCTCAAGAAAAAGATCACCTGGAAAATCTCGTAGGAAGAGTGATAGCATTAAAACCTGATGTGGTCATGGTTGAAAAAACGGTTGGAAGAATTGCACTTGAATTACTTTTAGATGCGAACATTGTAGTTATTCCTAGTGTCAAATTAAATGTTTTATCTGCAGTAGCCCGTTGCACAAAAGCAGATGTGGTACATTCTATAGATAAGTTATCAGCTCAGAAAATGGGAACGTGTGGTAGATTTCAGTTTAAAACATTTATACATTCGGATATACCCGGCGTTCGAAAAACGTTTCTATATGTAGAAGGATGTCCAGAGACACTTGGATGCACTTTAGTTCTGAGAGGGGCGACTTTCAAGGAGTTGAAGGCTCTCAAAGAAATTGTAGACTTTTTGGTGTTTGTGGTATATAGTTTAAAATTGGAAACCTGCCTATTTCAAGACCAATATGCTTTAACCCCTACCATCCTAGTAAATGCAGAATCACCAGGAGATAGCATAGAGACTATAAAAAATGAAAACCTCACACCCATTAGTAGAGCTATCAGGCTTTTTGAAACAATTATCCTTTCGGGATCTCCAAATGTTCAATATCCAATTCCGTATTTACTGCAAAAGTTACGTGATAGTGATCATAATGGCACACAATCGTTTCGTCTCAGTCAAACCTTCACTGATAGAAACAATTCTAAAACTGGAGATAATCAGGAAACGGTTGATCTGGAAGTCTCTAACTCTGTTCAACTTTTAATTGATAGCGCTGAATCCCTATCACCTTTTACACAACAAAGTATCATTGTACTATTTTCCAATATATGTAAAAGTAACCCAGTTCCTTGCAGTCCACCACAAGCTCATGTGATTGAATATTACCGAGATTCTGACTTGACACTAGGTCAATTCATTGAAGTATTATAGTTATGTTTTAATTATAGGATACCTGTTTTGGTTCAAAGTTTTTATGTCCTTTGAAAAATTGTGGAAAGTAAATGAAATTTATTGACTTTGTAGCTCAATGTTACTTCATTATCGAACTTATGCTCACGGTGACGGAAAGTTAAATGTCACAGTTGATAGCCTGCCATGTCCTGTCGAAGGAATGGGTGATCGAATCTTGATGTGGTCATTATGCAAAATTTGTAGAGAGACAACACCATTTGTACCCATGTCAGAAGAGACATGGAAGTATTCATTTGGAAAATATTTAGAATTAACATTTCATCATACTAGGTTGGGATGTCGTGCTAGTTCATGCTCGCATGATATACATCGTGAACACATGCGATATTTTTCGTTTCGTGATTTAACAATTCGATTTGAATATGAATCTATTATTCTTCATGAGGTATCATGTCCCCCAATGCGTAGAAAACCTAAAACGGAGACTATTGTCAGACTTCGCCAACTGGATATGGAAACAATTACAAATCAAATTTTAGAATTCTATGATTCAATATTAAAACGAATTTCAAACTTTACTTACGATATTGTACCACAGGCAAAAGTTCAAGCATGTAAAGAAGGTAATTAATTATTGCATTAACTAAAAGCATTAACGGAATTATCAAAAAAGTGTACAATGGAAAAAAAGTTTATGATTCAATTATTACATCAAAACTTTATTGCTAGCTCATTGACTGATGCCGTTGCCCTCAATTCAGTGTATAAGTCACTTTTAGAAAAAGTTACTGCATGGGACGCAGAATTTTCTTCGTTTATACGCACACATGTTCAAGGAGATGCAAGAGATATTCGCCGTATGACTGCTGTTCAAATTAAAAGGATGTTTGCTGATAAGGATGTTGTAGATGCCAAATCGTCAATATCTTCTTCAATACCGAATGAAGTGGTTCGGATGGAGTACCATCCCGATATACCACTGGAAAAGTTCACATCTCCCGTTCTGTCCAGTTCGCCACCAGTGCATACAGTAGAAGATATGGAATTCACACCAGTGTTGAAACGACGTTTATCTATTGAATTGATTCGTCCCAGTACCCTTATTCGCTTACCAAAAGTCATGTATTCGCCAAGTATGTCTGCTGCTATATCTGTATTGCCTTCACCTCCAGTTGAGGAGCCTATAACGCAACAGGAAGATGAATTGCCCTTACCACGGGTTTTGTTTGACGACGAGGACTTGGAAGATAAACCAGATGGATTTATGTATCCGAGACAATTTTTCAATAGGTCGGTTAGTAGGCCAAAGTCTGTTCGGGTAAATTCGACAGGAAGTAGTTCTGTGACTCCATCAATCCATATTGGGGTTTCCGGTCGCCAGCCGTCTGCAGAAGATGATCTCAAGTCAGAGTGGAACACTATCACTGGAGTAGCTGCCGAAACGAGAACTGAGGAGCCAAGGTTTGAATCCCCTGCTAATAGTGAATCTCGACCAACGTCTATCATGAAAACAATAACAAATCTTTGGACTGGTAATCCCGCCAATTTTCTTCCTTTGGTTTATCCATCAAACCCTACTGAACATATATTTCCTGATTCCTTAATAATCGTACGAGAAGATGAGCCAAGTTCGATAATATCATTTGCACTTTCATCCGCGCCATATCAAGAGAAGTTGCAAGCTATGAGATCAGGCAATTCTGAAGCAGTTCCTTCCCAAGAAAATCTTGAAGATAGTAATGGAAAGTTTTCTATTGGATTTGATGACAACCCTTTTGATATTGAAGAAACTCTGTTGCGAGAAACTGGTACCCATATTCGATATCGTAAGATACATTTCCTAATCTTTATTAGAATTTTGGGATGGTCCTACAAGACTTCATTGCAAGATTTATTTTGCGGAGCAATTTGATGCACTAAGAAGAAATTGTGGAGTTGGTGACATTTTTGAGCAGTCTTTGGCACGATGTTTAAAGTGGGATGCATCTGGTGGAAAGTCTGGCACTTTTTTCATGAAAACAAGAGACGATTGGCTAGTAGTGAAGAGATTGTCACAAATTGAAGTGGAAGCTCTCATATCATTTTCACCTGCCTATTTTGAGTATATGTCACAGGCATTTTTTCATGAAGTATTCTGATTAAATTAATTATTGTTTAGCTTCCTACTGTCCTTGCAAAGATATTTGGTTTTTATCATATTGGATTCAAAAATCCCACTACCAGAAAGTCAATGAAAATGGATATATTAGTCATGGAAAATCTTTTCTATGAAAGACACAATATTTCTAGAATTTTTGATTTAAAAGGCTCTGAACGAAATCGTCATGTGCAGTCCACTGGAAAACAAATGAAGTGCTGCTGGATAAAAATTTACTAGAAAGTAAGGAATTGTTACTGACCCAAGTGATATATGAGTCGCCATTATTTATTCGGGAACATTCAAAAAAAGTATTGAGGGCATCCGTGTACAATGATACCCTATTTCTTTCGAAACTAAATGTCATGGACTACTCTCTCCTAGTTGGAATTGATTCAGAGTCTAATGAACTAGTAGTTGGCATTGTTGGTAACTTCGTGCACTTTTAACACCTAGATTTTATACGAACATTTACATGGGATAAACAGTATTAGATTGGCAATTAACTGTTAGGCTGGAGAGTTGGGTAAAAGAAACTGGTTTGCTTGGGGGTAGAGGTATGGAACCCACCATTGTTACTCCACGGCAGTATAAAAATAGATTCAGAGAAGCTATGGATAAATATTTCTTGATGGTACCAGATAAAAATATGTCCACTATTGAATCTGAAAATCCTGCAAAGCAAGACACAAAATTGTAAATATGTTCTTTCATTATATTAATTGATCTACATTAACGCTGTTTGCTTTTATTGAAACTGAGCATGCAAATAAAGCCAAATGCGCGCCATATTACACCAATCAATATCATGACTAAAAAGTCGGTCTTGGTTCTGTTTAAGGTATAACCAAAAGGCAGATTGCTCTGAGCTGAATCATAGATATGTTCATAAACACTTAAGGTCTCAGAAACTAAAAATATTAATATAAAAGACACTTACATTGAGCTTCACATCCCCACATGTTAAATTGTATAGCCCATAACCAATACATGTTCCATTTGCGTGCATCATGCAATGTAGGTCCATAACCACAAAAGATTGCTGCAAAGAGTGATATCACAACCGCCAATAGAGTTGAATTTTCTCTGCTTACAATCATAGATACGACAGAAGCAACACCATAAACACCGAAAAACATCAGCCCAATCATAGAAAATTGCACCCAAAAAGGTATTTGCGGAGCTGCTAGCAAATACAAAATGGATGCAAAATGCAGTGATGCCAAGAATATTCTGTAAAGACTGGCAATAGTTTTGCCCTACGTATTAAAGATTCAATCTAGATTACCAAATAGTAAGCGAATTTTGAATGGCCAGCCGAGGCATTACGCCAATAAATAGGCATTTCTTCACCAAACACTTGAACAGCCGAAGGTGCAGCAGCTAATCCAACTGCCATCCCAATCATGAGACCATATTGAGGAACTGGCCAATAGAATGGAGAAACAGATAATAAAGTGTATGGCATTATATACATTCCAGCATACATTTCACTAACTTGGTTAACAGCAAGTCCCATAAGCATCCCAGCAGCTCCACCTACACCAACTTCTAGAACCAAACCAGGTAATGACCGATACTGTTGAACCAAACTAAGATTATGACAATACCATAGTTGTTTGAAAAAACTAACATTTCTTTCCTTCACCAATGTGTCCGAGTTGGAGTGAAATAACTCATCCGCAGATGACATCGAAATATCAGAATTTGAATGACCTTCTTCTTCGTCCAAATCAACATTAATTTGATCTTTCTTCGTGTTTGAGATTTTTAATTGATCAGTTGTGTGATTCTTGCAATACTGCACCAACTCTTCGATGGATAGCATTTGTGTTTTGTTTATGCCCCTTCCACTTACAATGTCCATCAGAATATCGGCTTCATTTGATCCATCTACAAACTAAAATTCAGCTGATTATCTAATACCTCATATCCTAAATTCTCAAAATACCCTCTTGCTTCACTAGTAGGTCCCCAATATGCAGTTTGTCCATTTGGAGCAATTAAGAGTACGTCATCAAACCTAGTAAAAATTAAACAATATTTGATACTGTCTAAATATCTCTGCCCGGGGTTGATGAATTACAGAGATGATGGTCATACTCAGTTGTGAAATCCGTTTGAGTAATTCAGTTACTTCCAACGCAGCTGTCGCATCAAGTCCTGAAGTAGGTTCATCCAAGCACAAGCACAGTGGTGTGGCAGCCAACTCAATTCCTATATTGACTTTCTTTTTCTGACCACCCGAAATTCCACGAACTCTTTCATTGCCAACAATGTTATGGGCAACGTGTGAAAGATTAAGGGTTTCTAGTAAATTATCCACGTGAGATTCAATCTCAAGGGATGTCCAAGTAGAGGGCAAACGTATACGGGCTGAGTGTAATATATTTTCACGTACAGACAGTTCCGTATGCATAGTATCGTCCTGCGGAACATATCCATATATTTTCTTAAATTTGGCTAGGTCTAGTTGACGTCCGTTTATCCAAAGATTTCCTCCAGTTTTTGTTAACTTTCCACAAAGAATATTCATAAATGTCGTTTCTAAATATCAGATTTAATCTAAACTTACTTCCCGCTCCTGAAGGACCCATAACAGCAGTCATTCTGGAGGAATGTATCTGACCACTGATACCATTTAAAATTGATTTTCCACTTGGTAAATGATACCTCAAGCCATCCATTTTAAATTGAATTTGAAACTGTTTGCCATTCATTGACTTTTTGAAGCTGGAAATAAGAGTTTCTTTGACAGTGTCAGTGAAAGCGCTGGAACTGGTTCGTAAAGGAATTTGTTCCGAAGTTCCTCTGCTGATTGACTCTCTGTGTCTGCGGTAAAGGCAAACCAATATTAGCAATAAGTCCAGTACAACAAAGGTAACAACGCCATTGAATGATTTCTGCGCAACAGTACCTTCAGGGCAATAAGAGATAAAATCACAAGCTTTAGGCTGAATGGTACCAGTAGGACAATAAAATCCTTTTGGACAAGCGTAAAGTTCTTTAAATGTTGGGCAGTAGTAGCCTTTTGGACAGACGGTAGGTTCATATAAACCTTGGCTTCCGTGATAACCATCAGGACATCTCAGTCCTTGAAGCCTGTAATATTCACATTGAAAAGAAGGTGTGCACATTCTCGGTAATGAATCTGGATTATCTTCAGAGATGAATGGACAGAAGAATCCAGGTTTACAATAAGGTTTAGTATCAATGACAACTCCAGTGTAATTTGAAAAATAACAGGTTGAAACATTCCGAAGTGGAACAGGAAGATTTTCCATCTAATGTAGTTCTAATTATTTAAGTAAAGAATTTAATCGAATTCTGATCCCGAACTAGCGATGTTTCATGTGCAGGAAAAATAGTACAAAGCCGTAGTTGGTGCGATCAGAAGACCGGCCGGTCGGGCGATCTATTTTTGATTAAAATTATAAGAGGAATGTTATGTATGGGTAATGGTAAAATTATATATAATCACTAATTTGTTCTAACGCTGTTTGTCGCGGTTCATTCCAATCATGGCAATATATCCAAGTACTCTCCAACTTGATCCTATCACCACCATCATTAGAAAATCAAATCCTGTTTGATTCAACGTATATCCAAATGCATCATTTGCAAAGCTATTGTCATAAACGTTTTCGTAGATTTTCAAACTCTCATTGACTAAAATTAAAACAAATATAAACTTACATTGTGCTTCACAACCCCACATGTTAAACTGTAGAGCCCATACCCAAAACAACTTCCAGCTTTTCACGTCCACTAGTGTAGGCCCGTATCCACAAAACACTGCAGCAATCAATGAGAATATAACAGCCAACAAAGACGCATTTTCGCGCTTTACTACCATGGATACAAATGAGCACAGACCATAGACACCATAAAACATTAACCCTATCATAGCAAATTGAACCCAGAATGGGATCATTGGCTTTGCCAAAACAAATAATATCGCAGCAAAGTGCAATGATGATAAAAATATTCTATAGATAGTTGCAATAGTTTTTCCCTGGAGTTTAACTAACATATGAAATTACCAGATAATAAGAGATTGGTGAATGACCAGAGGATGCGTTTCTCCAATAAATTGGCAATTCTTCTCCAAATACTTGGACTCCTGCTGCAGAGCCAGCTAAAGCAACTGTACAACCAATCAACATCCCAAATTGGGGTACCAACCAATTCACCGGTGCAGGTGATATAACAGCTAATGATCCTGTATATAAACCGACATAAAATTCATTAAATCCTTGGACGGACATTCCCATCAATACTCCTGCAACGATACAAACACAGAATTCAAGGATCAGACCAGAAACGTTGCGATATTGTTGCAGAATACTCAAATTATGGGCTAACATAAACTGTTTAAGGTAACTTGCCCCACGAGCGGCGATCAAGTCGGGAACATACTTGTGGAAGTCTTCATCGTCACTTTGGGTTGGTAATCCTGTCTTTTCACTTTTATCATCTACAGGTTTCGCGATTTCTTCCAGTTCTCTTTCAGCCCATTTTTCCGTAAGTTCATTTGAATTATACGTCTTAATTGGGTTAACACCTCTGTTGCTGAGAATATCCATGAGTACATCAGCTTCATTAATCCCGGCAGGGAACTTACTTGTCAATTTCATAGTTAACATACCTCGAATCCCATATCTTTATAGTATGGAATAACTTCCTCTGTTGGTCCCAGATACGCTGTTTTGCCTCCTGGTGCAATCATCAATACGTCGTCAAAAGTATGGAAAATTTCGGTTCGAGGTTGATGAATAACTGCTACTATAGTAATTCCAAGTTTGGAAATATGTTTGAGCATTTCTGCAACTTCTAATGCTGCACTTGAATCCAACCTTCACTGTTAAATTATCCAAACATACCCTGACGTAGGTTCATCCAAAAACAAACAGATAGGAGCTGCTGCAATTTCAATACCAATATTCACTCGCTTTCTCTGACCTCCTGAAATCCCTCGTGTAGTTTCGTCACCAATAATAGTGTGAGCAACATGACTCAAGTTCAGCATCTTTAATACATTATCTACGTGTTCTTCGATCTCGCTATTGGTCCAACCTTTTGGTAATCTAATTCGAGCAGAATGCAAAATGTTTTCTCGGACAGTCAATTCTCGATGCATGATATCTTCCTATTGATGATTAGTATCAATTAAATCAATACTTGAGGAACAAATCCATAAATTTTCTTAAATGGTTCTAGTTCGACTTCTTTCCCACTAACCCATAAATGTCCAGATGTTCGGTTGACTTTTCCACAGAGTACGTTCATAAACGTAGTTTCTAATATTAACTTGATTAAGAACAATTACTTCCAGCACCAGAGGGACCCATGATAGCAGTCATACGCGAAGATCGAATAGGGCCACTGACACCTTGCAAGATGGTTTTACCATTTGGAAGAGTATAACCGAGTTTGTCCATTTTAAAGTTCATCTTTAGTTCACGACCGTTCAAAGATCGCTTGAATGCATCTGTCAAAATCTTTTCTGGACTAGAAGTTTGTTTAGTGTCTGTTTGAGGTAGACCAGAATCAAGCGCAGCAGCTCGTTTCTTTTCAAAGATTGTTCTACCAATAACAAGAGCAAGAAGGATGAGATCCAAGATTCCAAGGACTACAATACCGTTGTATGAAGTTTGGTGGAAAGTTCCTTCTGGGCAGCTTGATATCATGTCGCACTTGATTGGCTCAAATGTTCCACTTGGACAAAAATATCCTGCTGGACTAAGAGAAATGAGTATTCAAGGTCTTACCAAAGCTTTTTTTCGTTAGGTGTTGGACAAACATATCCTTTGGGGCAGATAACCGGTTCCAAAGGACCTTGTCTTCCATCATTATCCCCTTTGCAAGTTTGTGAGTTCAGTCGCTGTACAGTACAACGCGAAGAGGCTGGACAGAACATTGGCTGGGTTGCAGGATTGTTTTTGTCAATAAAGGGACAATAGTAGCCCTTTGGACATTGAGGTTCAGAGTATTTTAGAGTGCCATCGTCATTAACAAATAATGGGAATCCAGTAGTATTGGCAAAATAACATTGCATTCCTGGTAGTTGCGGTGGTTGTGCCATTCAATTAATTGCTACTGATTAAAAATCCAAGCATTCTATATGGAAAATCACACCCGGACCGCCTTATCGAAAGGTCACACAACGACTAGCCAGCAAAGCAAATTCACACCCGGTCCGATATTTCGGCCCGGGTTTGATTTGGTATTTGGAATACTGTCATCGTCTGATAATAATGCGGATGTTCAAAAATATTCAAATTGGTACCGTAATGAAATGTAAAAAAGATTTTCTTCTTTCAGCTGTCAAATTGATATAATTATACGTTGCTGAAACTTCGAGTTACTGGAAAGCTATATCTTGCTCAAATACGAAATAGAGTATAATGACAGGATAAAATCTGTGCAGATTAAGCCGTTCGTTCCTGTCAGCAAACCTGGGACATGCTGCCTAGTACCACAAGGTGTTGCTAACTTGGCAAAGCGAAGCAGTAATGCCAATTTAAATGCCAAAATGGTCAATTGTCGCTATGAAAATAGGTGTTGTGAATGCAATTCTGAGACCTAATTTTCAACTGTTATCCTTAAAATCTGACATATAAACCATCACTACTTGAATTATACCAGATCATAGAAAACAGCAAAAAATTACTATTAAATTCTAATATATTTAACGTTGTTTGTCTCTGTTCATTAAGATCATGGCAAAGAATCCTAAAATTCTCCAAATTGTACCAATGACTATCATCATAATAAAATCTAGGCCTGTTCTGTCAAGCGTATATCCAAATTGATCTCGTGCAAATATATTGTCATAAACATTTTCATACACCTTCAAACTCTCATTAACTAGGTTTAGAATGGGATAATCTACTTACAGTGCGCTTCACAGCCCCACATATTAAATTGCATAGCCCAGAACCAATAAAGTTTCCAACTTTTGACATCCACGAGTGTTGGCCCATATCCACAAAACACAGCAGCAATTAATGAAATAATAACAGCAAGAAGCGAAGCGTTCTCTCGCTTGACCACCATTGATACAAATGAACACAATCCGTAAACACCAAAAAACATAAGACCAATCATTGCGTATTGCACCTTAAAAGGAATCATTGGTTTACCCAACACAAATAGCACTGCAGAGAAATGAAGTGCAGACATTACGATTCGGTACATCGAAGCCATAGATTTGCCCTACTAGTTAAATATTTTGTAAATTTTACCAGGTAGTATGATAGTGGTGAATGACCAGAAGATGCATTTCTCCAGTAGATTGGCAATTCTTCTCCGAACACTTGAACTCCTGCTGCAGAACCGGCAAGCGCTACTGTGCAACCACATAACATTCCAAACTGCGGTACAATCCAATTTACGGGTGCCGGTGATATGACAGCCATAGGTCCTTGGTATAATCCAATGTAAAATTCTTTGAATCCCTGCACTGACATACCCATCAACACTCCAGCAACAACGCACACCAAAAATTCCAATACCAGACCGGAAATATTTCGATATTGTTGTAATAAACTTAAATTGTGAGCTAAAAAGAATTGCTTCAAATAGCTTGCCCCTCTAGCCTTGATCAATTCAGGTACAAATTTGTGGAAATTTTCATCCTCTTTTGAGACTCTTGCAATAGTATCATATATAATGTTTTCCATTTCACCTTCAGAAAGATCATGAACTTTAATTGCAGCTATGCTTTGAGCAATTGATTTGGATCTTTTGAGGTTGACAGATCTGACATTTTTAGCAATTGATATCGCACGAGATAGTTTCTCAGAATTAGCTCTTGTGGCAAAGCGAACTGAAGGATGTCTCATAATATCATGCATTTCCTCTGAGTCTGTAGGCGAAACTGGTGATGTTGCTTCACTTGCTGTAGGAGTAGCATCCTTATCCAAACTGTCGGATGATTCCCCACTAACACCATCTGAAATATGAACAGCTACATCGCTTGTCTGCAAGCTACTATCAGCAGTTTCCTCATCCTTGATTCTCGCAACTTCAAAATTCACTTCGTCATCTGCAGAGAATTCAGTACCAGTTGCACTTTCCGCATCATTTACTTCTTCTTGAATAGGCTCGGTATCAGTCTTAACATCCGTTACACCATCTTCAACTGTGATTGCATCGGTCACATCCGTAGATATCTGAGAACCATTGTGCTTTCCGAAGTTTTGACGCCCCTCAACTTCAACTGCTTCGCTGATAGCTTTTTTGATAGCCTTGCCTGTCTCTTCCCGCAATTCTTTCTCGCGCCAAAGCTGGGCAAGTTCATTTGAACTGTAGGATTTAATTGGGTTAACACCTCTGTTGCTGAGAATATCCATGAGTACATCAGCTTCATT